>RJWM01003794.1:0-34138 GCA_004363535.1 Dasyprocta punctata
CATATTGCTCACTATGAATGTAATAGCAGGTTTATACTCATTTCTATCAAATGAAATAACCCAAATGAATAATTCTTATCTTTTCTTTTTCTGGAAATATCTCAGAAAAATTCTCAAAGTTGTGTGTCCCATTGGTATCCTTCATTATCCGAGCTGAAGGAAGAGGATTCCAGCTGTCTTTGTTATTTGACTTCCATTGGTTTGCTTACTTTCCCTCAAGTCAGTGGAAGCTGGCTGTGTGGTTAAAGCCATTTTTCTAATGTGCCACCAATAGTTAAATGGGAGTGTTGCTTGCATTTGGTGACGTTTTCAGTTAAGGTTGACTGTTTCCAATGGACCGCACCAAGTTAGCATAAATAGCAATACAATGACACACCATGATTCAGTACAGATGTAAGCAACACTGCGGGCCTGAGTTGACAAAAGACCAGTGCAAAAGTAAAACCCAAAAGAATTAGCCCTGCCTTAACCATAGGAATGTTTGATTTATTGACTTGTATGCCAGGCATACTTCTGTGAACCTAAAATAAACAAGACAATTCTTGGATTGGTGTCCACCTGGAATCCAGGAAACCTGTAAACCCGAAGTGTATCCCTTTTTATACTCCATCCTTAGTTACTGTGCATAGTCTACTTGTTGGATATTATTTGTACTGTATTTTCTGTCCTTTTTTAATTCTTCATATCACTGTAAAATAAGAAAGTTGGGTTTTATATATAGAATTTGTAGAACTAAGGTAAAGGGGAGCTGATCATGGTGGCGTGTACCTGTAACCCTAGTACTCAGGAGGCTGAGGCAGGAGGATTGCTGTGAGTTGAAGGCCAGCCTGGTCTACAAAGTAAGTTGAAGCCCAGCCTGAACTGCAGAGCAAGATCCTGTCTCAAAAAGACAAAAAAAAAAAAAAAACCGACAGTAAAGGAAAATCTACACATTAACTTAATGTGGTATACAATATCTGGGTAATTCTTGAGATATCACATAAATTACAGTGCTGTAGATAGGAAGATAGATAGAATATGTAAATATTCTGCAATAATGAATAAAACCCTTTGTTAAAGAAGTCAACAGCTGAAAAGACTTAATAAATCTTAAAACAATGCTAAGACAGCACCTTACTCCAGAAAGAATGGCAATCACCCAAAAATCAAAGAATGGCAAATGCTGGCAAAGCTGTGTGAAAAGGAACACTCTCTCACTGTTGGTGGGCATGCAAGCCAGTGCTACCATTACAGAACTCAGTATGGAGACTTCTCAAGAACTAAAATTAGAAATCCGTATGACCCAGCTATCCCCCGCTGCTAGGTATATTCCCAAAAGAGCCTAAGACATCGTATTACAGTGACACATGCACAATTCATAATAGCTCCATCCTGGAAGCAGCCGGCATACCCATCAACAGACAGTTGGATGAATAAAATGGAACAGATACACTATACATAGCCGAGGGGACTGCTCAGCTATAAAAAAGGACAAATTTGAGATATTTGTAGGAAAATGGATGCACTTGGACAACATGATGTTGAGTGGACACACAGGCTTCAATACCATAAGGTGCTTCTCTTCAAGTAAGGCAAAATACAAGGAGGTCAGTAGAGGATGGACAGAAGGAGATGAGGGGGAGACTCTCTTACAAAGGGGAAGGGACCCAAGAGATCAAAGGGGAGGGGTGGGAGACAGCAGAAGGCAAAATAAGTAGAATAAGGATGTGCCATGTACAGGAACCCAGTAACCTCAATGAATGGAAACGTTCTATGCCATAAACATGTGCTAAAATTAATTATATCAGTAAGAATGGGGGCAGGAATATAGCTCAGTGTTACTGTGCCTGTCTGGCAAGCACAAGGTTGTGAATTCGATTCCCAGTACAAAAAACAAACAAAAAAGAATGAAAATGGGGATAGGGAATTAGAGGAGGAGGAAGGGAGGGGAAGAGATGGGGAAGGGGGTTAAAATTTTTAAAAAGCAAGCTGTTTTATGTACATGTACTCACTGCCCAAGATGGTTGTAAAATGAATGTACCATAAACATGTATCAATAAAAAGTGAAAAAAAGAATAAATCTTATCCTCTTTAAAACGGTTACTTGGTAGTATTGATTTTTAATAATCTAGAGATATATGGTTCTTTACCATGCTTTCACCTTGTTTCATTTATATTCTTAATTGGTACACATAATTGCTCTTGAGAAACTCATGAAATTACTCGTAAATTTTCATTCCACTAATTCTAACATAAATGATGTTTGAACTTGCAGCAGATTAAATACAAGTCTGCGATTTTAAAAAAGAATGTGGGACAAAAATCTGAGACAGACTATTTTTCATTAATATTTCATCGATTGCAAATTTTGCTGTCTGGAAAAGTTTCTGCTCGTTGCTTCATTAAATAAGTTCTGTCATTGTTCAATGTAATTATAGCTTTGGGGAAATTTTTCCAATAAAAGCTTAAGCGGAAAAAAGGAAGCATAACAATGAATGATAAAAATCTTGGTTAGCAATTCTGTTTCCCAATCTTCTCAGAGCTCAGTGCAGTCTGAGTTTCTGTGAGTTACCAGGAATGTGTTAGATGAATGTTCATAATCGATTTAGACAAGAGAAAGAGTGTCAGAAAAGCACACGGATTTTTTTTTATACTACTGAACAATTTCCCTAAGCATCTAACCATTTCCTGAATTGTGGGATTAACACTCGCTTCATATCTGCTGTGTATGAAGCAAACATCTGCAGATTCTGTCCTTCTGCCAGTTCCTCCAATGTTTGCCCAATATGAAGCTTTCTAGATTCACTTGAACCATGCAAATTCAATTCTGCTTTCTAGATTCACTTTGAACCGTGTAGATTCAATTCTGCGTAAATATCTGAGTATCTGACATTACTACTTCCTTTCTATGTGGCTCCCACTGTAGGTTAACAATTGAATTCTTTTATGCACAAAGCATGTCATCCTTTTATGCATAAGGTCCATTTGAATGTTTTTCTTCTGGGTTTTCTTAGGTACTGATTCCAGAGCAATGACTAGCACAAGATTTGAAGATCTACCAGTTCATACAAACATCTTCACTTTAAGAATTAATTCAAATTTATATTATTATTATTATTCTGGCACATGTGACACATTTAATCTTTGTTAAATACTTCTCACTAATTTGAGCAAAACACACATTTCAAGTCATTTATCATTTCTTATCTCAGTGTGGAAAAGTAAACTTACATATGAATGCTCTTTAATTTACCATGGGCTCCCAATCAGATAAATCCACTGCAAATTGAAAATATAATATGCAGAAAGTGCATTTAATCCACCAAACCTAGCAAATTTCACAGCCTGGAGAAACGCTGCAGAGAATCAATTGCTTCTTATTATGATCGTATTGCTGACTGGGAGTTAGGGCTTGATGCCGTGGTCCGACATGATGCTCAATTATTGTAGTACATATGTCTAAGCTGGGAAAAGATTCCAAAGTAAAGCACGGTTTGTACTGAATGTGTCTCACTTTTAAGCCATCATAAAATTCAAAAATCCCAAATCTAACCATTGCGGTGTGGAGAAAATCTTAAATATCTTTTTGCAATGCCCTTTGGATCACAAATATATATCTAATCCCTGATCATTCTAAGACACTTTGTATTCTTGACTAAATTTGATACCTACCCTGGGCACTGTGGGGACAGTCACCTGGTCTATGTCTGCTCACAGATCCCAGGCTTCACCTCCCTTTGCGGTTTCCAGTGTCCTCGCTGAAAGAGGAGACTATTGGTAGAATGTGGTAGGAGATTGACTATGGATAAAAATGGGAAGTTTCCATCATTTGGTGGCTGATGTTTTTGGCATTTTTCTATTAATGAACTTCAATACAACTGAAGAACTCTAGTTTTCTATTAAAGCATTACTACATAAGAAAAAAAGATGTACAACATACACCAAGTGACTGTCCCCACAGCACCCAGGGTAGGTATCAGGAAGCTCAACTGAAGGACTGGGTAAGCCTGGTCACCCAACCATCATCAGACTTCAGTGGAACCTGTATTCCCTTCCTGACACTACATCATGTGGCTAGAAATGCACATACAATATATGGAGGCCTCATAAATAAATGGTCGATAGTAAAATACCCAATGTGATTAACCTGTAAGCAGTTCAAATCTGGCTCATCAGTTTCTACAAATAAAGTTTTATTGGAACATAGAAATCCTCATTCCGCAGCATCATTATGTAATACTTACCGCACAATAACAGAGTTGATGAATTGCTACAGAGACTGTATCAATAGCAAAGTTTAAAATATTTGCTAGCTGGTCTCTTGTGGAAAACACTTAAATGCCCCTGCTCTGCACTGTGAGCCTAATACTATAGTAATATCAGATTTTCAACACTTTCAGAATTCCCATACAATTCCAAGCCAAGTGTAATTTCAAATATTTCGCAAGTGGTGTCCTCTGAATTAATTACAATAAGGCTCTGTGATAATTAACAAATCCCACACTAAGTTAAACTGTGAACAGATTAAAATTGATTTTTTTCTTCACACAAAAAGCTGGTGTCAATAGTCGAGATAATTCTCCCTCCTCCAAAACCTTTTTTAAGGCCCTAAGTGTTTTGATCCATTCACTCTCCCATCTTGGACCTTGATCCATTCACTCTGCCATCCTGGACCTTGATCCATTCACTCTGTCATCCTGGACCTTGATCCATTCACTCTGTCATCTTGGACCTTGATCCATTTACTCTGCCATTTTGGACCTTGATCCATTCACTCTGCTATTTTGGATGTGGTCCTCAGTGTTGGGTAGTGGTGGCTCTCCACATGTCACTTCAAAACAGCGAAGAAGACACAAAGAACAAAGGATCCAGAGCTCATAGTGAGGTGTTTCCTCTAAGTGACCACACAGGATACCCAAGTTTACTCCATTGGCCAGAGTGCAGTGACATGGCTATGTCCAACTATACAAATCTGGGAATTGAAACTTCCATCCTAAGCAAACTCTAACAGCAGCATGGATGGAGGTGCTACCATAGACCCTCACTTCCTTTCCAGAGGTAGAGTTCTTGCTGGAAGGTGACTGCTCAGCCAGGAATAATTTGATTTCCTAGGATAAAGGCAGGGTAAGGGAATGGTAAGATGAAGATTGGAAAAAATGGAGACAAATAGGAAGGGAACTAAGAGACGGAAGGAGCAGGGAGGAAAGGGAGGTAGAGGAGAGAGAAGGAAGACAGATGTTATGAAGATGTCAGAGTCACGAGATGGGATGAATCTGGAGCTCTGATTTACGGACTGGAGGAGAATCTCCTGCTACTTACATATTAGACCTATGCATATAAGAAGTGAAATTCTGTTTGGATTGACCATGGAGATTCCTAGAGCTACCCATTCTTTAAAGCGCATTATAATATTCAATAGTAATGAGAATACTATATCAGTTTCTCATTCAACCTCTGTATCTGCTGTGTCTATAACATTGCGTGTGACCATGGTAGGTGCTGGAAAAATGCTGGCTGAATTATTACTGAGTACTGGAGGAAAGCATAATACTGTACTGTGGGAACACAGAGGAAAAAGTACTTAATTCCACCTGAGAACATTACATTTCATTTTCAATCCAGGGCCATGTGTGTTTGGATATTATATGTTCCATTAGATACATTTTCTAGCTGGCCTTAAATGGAATTTTTTGTTCCTTCCTGTATTGCACATTGAAATGGAGTGGTCTATACCTCCTAGATAGTCACCTATTCATAAGAGGAGGTCCTGGACTCAGAAAATTTATGAAGAGTGACTTCAAGAAGAAAGATCAACTTACAGGTAAAGTGGGGCTCTCCATCAGACCCCAAAATAGTGATGCATGGAAAACAGAGAGGTTTTCTTTAAGCTGTCATTTAAAAGTATCCACACCCTACTCCTCTGGAAGCCGGAGCCTTTCCCACCAACATGGAAACCTAAAGTGCTGATACTCCTTCACGAGGAGGCAATTTTGGACCCGAACTCTCTCTTCATAAATGGAACTGTTAGCTGCAAATCTGGCCTGCTCTGCTACCAGCTCTTTTCTTGAGCCCTTCTCTCTTAGCAAAACTTTTCCCATCCTGAAACTTCACAATCGAAACAGCTTCGTGTGTTCTCCTTAGCCCCAGGCAGCACGTTCAAAAGTGTTTGCAATATTCGTTGCTCCTCCTAAAATTGATGCACGTCTTGAAGATTAGAGCATCTTCCTAATGCATCCTTAAGTTTCCCAGAGCTCCTGGACATGACCTTATATGTAGCAGCAAATATGTGACTTATTTTAAATGTCAAATAAACTATTTGACCTAGCTTACTGTCTCTAGTAATGGGTTAGGAAGAAAACGTAAGTTAAAAATGAAATCTTTGATGAAAAACATGAGTCTCAGAGATGCAACATCTTGGAACAAGTTCTGGTTCAGGTGACAGGGGTCTTAGAACCTGGTCCTGACCTGACCACCAGCTGGGGGACCTTGGGAAAGCCAGCCCAAATGACAGAGATGATGAGCTCTGCGGGCCTCTTCTGACCCTCGACCCTCTGCTAGAGAAAACGGCCACACTTTAAGACGAAGCAGGGCCACCAAGTAGTGAGTGTCTTTCATCTTTGCTTCACTAGATAGCTTTATGTGATGTTAGCAGGAGATGTGAATGTATGCTAAGATGAAGTGAGCCATCCCTGAGGTCAGAAACTGTGCGCTTTCCTAAGATCTCAAGTGACACTGTCATTGGCCACAAGCAGATGTAAGAAAGAGAAGCCTGCGGAAGCTTTTGTGGCATGGGAAGGGGTATGCTCACCCCCTGAGACACAACCAGAACCTCTTTCCCACATTTTAAAACATGTATCCTGTGACAGACGAGAGTTCTGTATGTTGATTGTGTACACTGCGATGCCTTGAAATATGTGTACATCACGAGATGGCTAAACCAACACATCAGACAGGGGACATCTCAGGAAGAAGGGGACCCTGTTTCCTCCTCTTCTAAGAAGCTGCTCCCCTTATCTTCCACCACTGGGGTAGCAAGCCTATCCTCTCTGCCAAGGCCCCAAGCTCAGCTGATCTGCAGCACACTGCATTTGGTCACTGTGACCACAGGCCCTCCTCTCTGAAAAGTGGCACTGGTTGTTCAGTAGCCACGGTAATCAAAACCAAGTATCAAGAGGAAATGAAGGACAGGAGATGAAGTTAATTAGGGTCTCAAAACCAGATGGGGTCCCCAGACCGGTACTTCTCAAACTACATGCCTAGATGTTTGTTTTTGCTTAATCCTCAGAAGACCAAAATTTATAAAATATGCTCCAGATGAATTACCAGACAAGAAAGAACAAAACACATAGATGAAAGAAATAAAAGAAAAGGGTCTAATTTGCATTATTATTATTAGATTCCAGTTGATTCCAGGCTAGTGAATGGACTGGATTAGATTATTATGATTACAAATTTATAAAAATTGCTCTATCGGGTTGTTAGTAAAAGCTTTCTCTTGATTTCTCTGTTTCTCACATTGAGGGCAAGCAGGCACATGGACCGCTTTGAGGAGCTTTTCCCTGGACCAGGCTGGAAAGCCTGAAACCTGCCTTGGGTGGTAGAGGAGAGGACTGTGACTCAAATAACAAATACAAAGTTCAGCAAAAAAGGGACACAAATAATGTGAGCCAGCCCAGTGACAGCACAAAGAGAGAAGCCCATCAGAGAGTAAAGATGGGAAAGAGGAGGCGGAGCTGGTGGGAGAATCACAGTACCCCTCGAACACCTTGTCACGCTTTTAGCACCCAATCATCTAATTGGCTGCACATGAGCCCTGTGTTTAGTGTACAATGAGAACCTGGTTCTCCATGGACTCATTAAACTGTGAGTTTTATAAAAGAAGCAATGGTGTCCTCTTGCCTCCATGTGGAAGGGCGCCAATTATAGGCCCTTGAAGATTGTCTTAGTCACTTTTACACTCCTGCAAAGAAAGTACCTGACACTTATCACTTTTAAGGAGGAGAGGTTTCTTTTGGTGCATGTTCATTAAAGAATTGATCAGCTGGCTCCAAGACAGGAAGGGGATGGTGCAAAGGTCTGGCAGAAGAAAACTGCTCACCCTGTGGTAGACAGGAAGCAGAGAGAAAAGGGAGGAGCCGGGGACAAGAACACACCCTTCCGGGTCTCACCCCAGTGACCTCCCCCAACCAGGCCCCTCTTTGTGCAGCACAGTCAGTCATGAACTCATCCATGATGGATCCTCTGATGAACAGCAAACCATGATCCATCACCTTCCAAAGCCCCAGCTCTGAACACAGGAGACTTCGGGGGGCACATCTAGATCCAAATCATAACAAATCTGTAACCCTACTTAACCCAACCTGGTTTGAGTAGGAATCTAAGAGAGTGAGACACCCATTTTGGAGAGAACTCAGAATTACATTTGTCTTAACCCTATCCAATATAGCAGAAGGGTCTCTCCATGTGAATGGCAGTTCCTCATAGGTTTTTCATGGGATCTCTTACTCACTCTGGTTGTTAATGGCCTCAGTGTTCACAATGACAATTCACTACTAACGCCTTGGTCCTGTTATTGTTCCTCCTCCATCAGAACCTTAGGTTTCTACAGAAACTCCTCAAAGCAGGAAAATATTACTTTCCTTCAGAAATTATAGCTTTGGGAGTTCTGTGGAGACTTGATCTTTTCATTTTATAGTCCTCTCTGCAGGATAATGAAAAACATCATTTTCCTGGGACTTCACATTTAAGAGCAGCCAACCATGCACAATTTTTATTACCCATAACCCTGACAGAGGACTGAGCCCTGATATCAGGCTCTGCCCCCTCCTTAAGTGCATTATCAGCCTCCTCTTAGCATCCCATAAAGAGAGGCTGGTCTTGCCTCAGGCCCTTCAGTGAGAACTTTATTCCAAGAGTGTTATGGTTTCTATCTAGATGTTCCCCAAAGCCTCATACAGTCATAGGTGGGGCTTTGGGGAAGTGATTAGATCATGAGGGTACAATATTCTGCACTGGATTAGTCCACTGATGAATTTATATCTAAATGTAATGTTGGGAGATGAAACCTGATTGCAGGAGGCAGGTCACTGGGAACATGACCTGGAAGAGTTTTTATATCCCTCCTCCTCCCTTGATCACTCTATGCTTCCTGCTACCATGCTATAGACTGTTTCTCCTCTGGTAGTCCCCTCTGCCGCACCACCCTGTCTTGGAGCTAGTCAACTATAGACCAAAACATCACAGTTTGTAAACTGTGAGCCAAAGTAGACCTCTCCTCTTTTACCTTCTGAGTGACAGGGATTGTACTCCAACAACACCAAGTCACTAAGACAAGGAGCCTGACTTTCAGCCCCAAATCCTCTCAATGATGCATTTCAACAAACTTGGAGGTTCTCATTTAAGAAGAACTGTGTGTGACCTGTTCAGACAGCTATGAATCCCAATGTGAGCAGACAGCTTGAATTTCCCAGCTACAAACTACTCCCAAGTGCAATCTGCTAAAAGAATCGATAGCCCTGTGAAAGGCCACCTCCTCAAAGGCATTGCCCTCAATGCAGTCATCATAACAGACATGTACACTGTCAATTGTCCATTTGTTTGAAGACCTTCTCTCTGCTTGATTATGCAACAAATTATCAGGAAATCATGTTTTTTCTTTTTTCTTTGTTTTATTTACTTTTGATTTTGATTTATTTACATTTTTAATTTTTTTTTCAGTACTGGAGATTAAACCCAGGGCCTGGGTGTCAACTACAACTCTGGCCCTTGTTTAATTTTGACACAGGATCTTACTAAGCCACTAAGTTGCCCAGTCTGAACTCAAACTTGTGATCCTCCCACCTCAGCCTCCCACACAATCCTGGGGTTATAGGTGTGCACCATCATGCCCCATTGGGAAGTCACAACTTGTACTTGGTGAAATATAAGGTAGCGAAGAATAAATTCAAACTAGGTGTGGTACTGCACACCTGAAATCCAGCACTCACCACTCAGGAGGCTGAAGCAGGATGATTGCAGCTAGTCTGAGGCCAGTTTGAGACCTTAACAAGTTCAAGGTCAGCCTAAATTACACAGTAAAGTCCTGTCTCAAAAAAAATTTTTTTAAGAGTTTTAGGGCAGTGTTTTTTAACTGAGAGCAAGATCTCCTTCTTTCCCCCCAAGAACATTTGACAATGGCTGGAGACATTTTTTATTTTCATGACAGGGGAGAGGTAGATTACTACACGCATCTGAAAGGCGAAAGTTGCCGAAGTGGTTAGACACCTCACCCTTCACAGGACAGTCCCACAATAAAGGCTTATCCAGCCTACAAAGCCAACAGCCCAAATCTGGGAAATGTGGCTCTTGAGCCCAACATTGATGAATGAGTAATTATGATGTCGATTGGTTTGATAGATTATATATTCAGCAGGCAAATCATCCAAATCTGTCCCCCAGACAAATGTGCAGATACAGGGTGGATTTGATGAGTAGGAAAACAGCATGAGCTTGAGAAGTCAACCACCCAGTCTCTCCCTCCCCTGCTCCTCCCTCCAGCCCCGCCCCCCATCTCTGTCTCTCTCAGCAAATGTGCAATTAGCTCATTTGTCTTCATGAGTGCATTTCCCTCCTTGGCAACCTCCATTGGGCTGAGACACTGCGTACTGATCCTTGCTTATCTGCTTCTTAGAAAAAGCATCACCTTACAGTGCAATGCTGGAAAAAGATGACAGTTGTAGAATCCCGAGATCCTTTTCAGAGTGATAGGTGATCTCTTCCTGCTCCAAACATCTAACCCAGGACTCCTCATACTTCAATATGCAGTCAAATCCCTGTAGGAAGATGGTAAGATGTAGCAGTTCGTGGTTGTGCCCCCAACCTCAGCACATCTAAGAAGCTCTCGATCCTCCCACCCCGCTGTACCCACCCCGCTGCACAAGACCACACTTGGAGCAGCAAGGTGCAAGAGCGCATTCTGTATCTTGCAAGAGTTTCTGGTGCAGTGTTACCTCTACAATGGACAGACCCAACTCATAATGGTTTTACCTAGTTTTTCAACTTTATGATGGTGCTGAATTAAAACACATTAAACAGAAAGTAAACTTCTCTTTCTGAACTTTTATCTTTGTTTGCCTGGGTGAGCAATGTATGGTATAATATTCTCTCACAACGCTGGGCCTTGGCAGTGAGTCTGAGTGTTTGGCTTAGCCATGAAAGACAGACAACACTATCTCACAACAGGCTTGGTTTTAGATGAATTGCCCAACTACTGGCCAAAGTAAGGATTCTGAGCACATTTAATGAATGCTAGAGTAAGCTGTGGTGTCTGGTAGTTGAAGTATATTAAATGCATTTTCAACTTAAAATCTTTCCCATTTTCAATGAATTTGCTGGGACATTGTGACCCCTGTAAAAGCTGAGGGTCACCCACACCCAGACCCAAGGCTTACCTCTGTAATGAAGCTATAAGCCCATCTGGAATAGTGGAAAACATGCACTTTGGAATCTGAGAAGTATACTTTTAATCCTTAGTTGTTCTCACAATGGTTTTGTGACTCTGCACAAATCAACCAATCTTCCTGATATGTGTTTTCTCATCTTTATGTGGATATGTAATCATTTTCACAGGACTGTTAGCAAGAATTAAATAAAATCATGTGTCCTCCATCCCTTAACCAGAATGTGTGCAGCCAGAGGTATTATAAGATCCAGAATATTTTTAGATTTTTTTTTAAAAAGTAAGATGACACATGTGAAATATATAACGGGCCTGGAGGGGACTGTAGCCACAAGCTGCGATCAAATGCATTCTTATTTATGTAGCAAAATATACAAATACTGCACCAAGCAGAAGGAATAAAGATTGTGAGATGCCAAAGTCAGCCTCAGGCTCTGCTGTCAAATGTGGTCAGATTAGGTGTACATTATCAGGAGAATTTCCATTTTCAGAGCATGTTTGGATTTTGAAGCTATGGATGCAGTGTTGTGACCTGCACCTGGTCTAGGAGTGCCTTGATCTTCCTGCCGGAAGAGTGAGACACCCTTGCTTCCTTCTAAACTTTGTGGGAAGTGGGTGCAACACCCCTAGAATAGGATTCAGTGTGCACCCAGGTGGAATTCGAACACGAGACAGCAATGGGAGACCCAGTTGGGCCCAGGCAGGAGCAAGGTCAAAACCATGCAGAACACAGAGGAGCCCCAAGGAGAACCCCGTCTTTGCTGTTTTTGCAGAAAAACATTTTGAGCCAGCAGCAGTCATGGGGAGTGGGAGGAGAATCAAGAAGCCAAATCATGCCTTCCCGTAAGCCAGCCAGTGCACAGGCTGGAAGACCCTGGAAGAGCAACCCACACACACACCCCAGGTAAGCAACTGGCTGATTCAGGGGAACTCAAGCTGAGATGATAGCTACTGAAGTAAAAAAAGAATAACAATGCTTGTTGTTTGGCTGACTTTGCAGGCTTGAAGCTGGTGATCTGAGCATCTATTTGGAGGATAACATTATGCATTATAGCAACTGAGGGGGATTTTCTTCTGTCTTGCTTTTGAAATCCAAAGTTTTGTTCCATCTTTCTGTTTTGGTTTGTTCCTGCATCTGGTAACCTGAGCAACTATTTTGACGATAACAGAATGCAATATGGCAACCGTTGTTAACTTCCTGTGATCTTGTTTTGAAAACCTATGTTGCTATTGTTGCTTTTTGTGGTTGTTGTTGCTGTCATTTTGCTTTCATTGTTGTTTTGTTTTGTTTGCTTCTTGATTTTTCTGGGCTTTTTTTTTCTCTTTAAAATTAAAAAAAAAAAGAACATGTTGTGAGCCCATGTTTGCAATTCATAATGATCACATTGCTCGTGGGAATTTGTGCCCGCACACACATCTTCCTTCTTTTTACTTCCTTTTCTCCTCCTCTCCTCCCCACCCTTCCCTTTTGCAAAAGATCACCTCCCTGCTTCCATCACTCTCCAAACCACACATGCACACACGCGTGTGCATGCACACACACAGACTCCTAAAGCCAGCGGGACCCAGGACTGAATAACTACATTCAGAAGTTGGGATGTCCTAAAAGATAAAGGCAAAAAGTCAAGTATTTCTGAGAAAACACACATGAATTCCCCCATCTTTAGACCACAAACTGGACAATAATCTCTCTGTGGAGGGCATTAGACTGTATCTCTCAAAAAAGTACATAAGAAAATAAGTACCAGACCAAAAGTAAGTCATTTCCCAACTCCTCATTTACATGGACCGTTCAGTGCTTGCAGCTGTAGCTTTTGTTTTCTGTGGTTAGTTTTTTTTCCTTTTTCTGTTTTTTTTTTTACATGATCTTAAAATTACAGCTCTTTGTGCAGTATTCACAGGTGAAAATTTTGCATAACCTTAAAAAAAAGTAGAAGTAGTTGTCAACCCAACCCATCTACCTCTTATCCTCTTCCATCATTTTTCAGGAGAGTACAGTGGGGCCTCAAATTACGAACTTAATTTGTTTTACAATTTGGGGGAAGATGGCTCTGTTTGTGTTTGTGTGGGGTAGACCGCCATGGTCATGTTCATCACCCAAAGTGAAGTTTGTGAATGGAATCAAAACTTTGCCAAATGCTTCTGTTTGCAAACTGAATTGTAAACCACTCATTCCCTGGGCAGAGACTAAGGGAGAGGCCAGGAGGCAGGACCTATTCTGCATCCTGGATGGCTGGCCAAGGGATCAAGGCCTGATCATGGGCAGCAGGGTCTCACACAGGGATGCAGTGTATTCTGCAATGAAAATAGGAGTCTGAGGTTCTCTCAGAGGTTAACTTAGGGTAGTGGTGCAGTGTGGAGGTTAGAAGCCCAGCTTCTACAGGCGACTGGCCTGAGCTTCAGGTATAGTTCCACTGCTCGTGGGCTGTGTGGCCCTCAACTAGCTGCTTTGTATCTCTCCTGTTCTCTTTCTTTGCATCTAAAATAAGGAAAATAACCTAGGCACAGTGGGGTGTGCCGTATAATCCCAGCACTCTGGGAGGCTGAGGCAGGAGTTCAAGCCCAGCCTGGGCAACTTTATTGATACTCTGTCTCAGAATAAAATTTTTAAAATGTAGCTCAGTGCAAAGGCCCTGGGTTCAATCCCCAGTACGAATCACCACCACCACCACCACTCCCAAAAAAGTAGCAAATGTAAGTCTCACAATCTGTTACTTTCATTATGCCATTTGGTCTGAGGCATGCCCAGAACAAAACCGTGTACCAAAGAGCATGTCCAGAAAAACACACAGCAAATCACTGAGCCAGAGGAGCCCGGCCCCTCTGATGACCCACAGCCCTGGCGTTGTTTTTCCCAATCCGCAGACCCTGTGTGAGATGCTCTGGGATGGAGCCACTGTCCAAGCTGGTACAGAGGAGCTGGGCCTGGTAGAGCACACACACAGTCGCAGAGCTCAGCGGGCAGCAAGCCTAGGACCCGCAGTGAGTTCAAGGCCAATGGGAACTACATAGTGAGACCTTGTTTCTAAAAAACCAAAAGAAGGAGAGCATTGGGAGGTTCAAGCTCTTGCAAGCTGTGGGACCCACAGAGCCAGTGAGGTGAAATGCCGTTCCTTTCAGTAGCTGAGAAAATCTGCCCCAGGGTCTGTGGGCATCAGGACTGGGGTCTGTGCAGTTTCCCCCCAGTGTCCCCAGCTGCCATCCCACAAAAGAAGACGCTGCTCAACATCAGCCAATGGCCAGTGCACGGCTCAGCCCAGGAGCCCGAGACGAGGCCAAGAAGAACAAGTTACCTCTCTGGGGAGTCTGGGCTGGAAAGGAGCTTTGATAACAAGCTGCGTCCAGGGTCTTTCTAAACCAGCCTGTGCAGACACATCTGTCCCTGTGGTGAGTTCGCTCAGCCAAGTGAGTACGTGCTGCTTTCAGTTTCCTGTGAAGCTGATCAAAGGTTGTTTGCGTGTAGAGGGATACATTCTGGTAATGAAGGCACAGCTTGCCTGCAAATACGAAGTGAGCTGTGGTTCAGGTGGGCTGGGCTAAGGGCCTTCCTGTTGAGGTGACCAGGGGACGTTAATGCACCTGATAGCATCACCCATTCCTGACTCACCAGCCACAGGGGACTCATTAGCACAGGGTCACACAGGGACGGAGCGGCTCTGCTCAAAAGGAAAGCCACAGCCGTCCAGCACTCTTCCTGCATTTCAGTAACTCTCTTTCAAGGAGGGGAAACTGGCTTTGCAAGACCACAGATCTGCATCCTGAAAGGGAAACATGTGCAGTTGCTAATCAGGAATGGGTTTATTGATTTCCAACATGAACTAAGTGTGCGCTAGGCACAGGGGTGAAAGCTGGAGTTGCCTTTGTGTCATCACGCTGACATGCTGGACCATTGTCCCACACACACGTGGCACTCTGCACCTGTGAGCTCTCGAGGAAGCCAAGTGCCAGCACACGGGCACTCGGGACACATCAGTGCTGTCACTGGGCACCTTGGCGACATTGATGCCCTGCTTGCCTTTGTGAAAATAATACCATATTTGCATTAGAAACACCAGCCAGAGAATCAAGTTAATTTAAAAAAAGGTGAACCCCACTTTTTGAGGATGCAAAAGCAGAGGTTGTTTTCTCACCAAGAAACCACTGCCCAGAGCTGTGCCCCTCCTCCTCTGTCCCTTCTGTGTAGCAGCTGGCATTCGAGACCACACTCTTTGAACACCTTTCCCTTGCTTTTGGCAGCACGCCTTGTTCTCCGCCTGCCTCTCTGATCTTTCCTTCCAGCCCCACATTCTCCTCATTCCCTGCAAGCTGCCATCTCCTCCCTGCATCCTCATGCAGTCATCCCTCTGCGCGTGCCAAGGCCTTCATCTTATTTTCTTATAAGGACATTTTCCACACGTGTCACCTCATTTTAACTTCAATGCCTCTCCACTTCTTCTTTGAGAAGTCAGTAGTGAACTTACAAAGTAACTTCAGTACTTGCTGGAATCCAAGCTGGCAGCTAGGAGGAGACCAGAGGGTTATATCTCCCCCAGCACTCTGCTACAAAGTGCAAGGGAAGAAATGTTTCTAAAGAGCAAAGACCTGTAACAGTTGACACCTTGTGTCAACTTGACAAGTTTAGAAGATTAACTAAGTAACTCAGCAGTTCTACATGGATAGGGGTGTAGAGACATGCCCTAGGGCAGCTGTTTACAGTCCAGGATGTTAGATGTTGTAATGGTTCATGCATTGTGTCAACTTGAGAGATTTAGAAGTTTAACCAAGCAACTCAGCAAGGGGCCAGGGTCCTCACTTTGTAATATCCTCAGCCTGTGCAAAAGAGGGGCATGGAGATGGTGTGAGTGCTACACCCACCCTAGGGTGGGTAGCCTACATACAATATAAGGCAATCAAAGAATCTTGCTCTCCCCCATTTTTGCTCTTGCTGCTTTTGGTATCTTCTATCACCATGCATTATTGCCCCTCTGCCATCCCACCCTGCCTTGGAACCAGCTGATTATGGACTGAAACCTCCACAAACTGTGAGCTAAATAAACCTTTCCTTCCTTAACTTTGGGTGTCAGGTATTTTGTCTCAACAATGAGAGAAAAGTAACCAAGGCAGACCACTTCTCTTAGTTATGACATGCTCCAGAATCCAGAATTACCAGAGAGATTTGATCTCTAAGAAAAAAAGGGTTGCTGGTCATGAGAGATGGAAACAGAGAGATCCACTTCGCCTCTGAAAAGTGTTTCCACAGATGAAACTTCCTGGCAACTAGACTTTCCTGCTCACCATATTCCTTGACTTAGCAACTAGTAGGCACCAGTAACTGTAGCTGTCTCTTCCCGCTGTTCCTCTGGTCCTCTGACCTGGAAAAAATACAGAGATAGATGGATAGATAGATAGATAGATAGATAGATAGATAGATAGATCTGACAAATGGACAGATGGACAGATAGATGACAGATGGTAACTGGATAGATGGATGGATGGACAGATGATGTATATTCACTAGCAATCAGAGCTCTGATGGATAATGTTCCTTCTAGCTCCTCTCCTGTCTCTCGATCCTGGGTACCAGGAGATATTCACCAGTGCAGTGAATATCTCCCTTCAACCAGTGAAGAATAAACTTTTCTTATTCATCTTGCCTTCTGCAGGAACTCAGAACCCATTCCTGCCTCCACATGCTTGGAAAGTAGCATTAAATGCACAATGACTTTTTTTCTGTAATTACACTAACATAGTAGTTTTGTTGTATGCAACTAAAAAATTGCCTTTGTGTTTTCTAATGTGGGCAAACAAAAACATATAGTAATTGGCCTTACCAAGTGTCACCCAAGGTGATCCTTTGAATTATTAGGACATTGCTGTTTTCCTAAGTCTTGTTGGCTAAGATAACCATTTCTCAGAAGAAAGATTAGCACCTCTTACACAAAGGGTGCCCGTGTTTATCCCACAATAGTGAGTCCTTTGCTCTTACAAAAACCTGTGTTCTGATGCCTATGGCAGCTTTCTTAATAGACAAAGAAATGAAGAACAGATTAATATTTTCCACGGATCAAGGAGGGGAGGGGAAGAGATGAGGTGTGACAGAAATGAATGTGGCTATCCAGGGATGACCTACACTACAGTTTGAATGCTTGTCTCCTAAAATTTCACATGTTAGAAATCTTCCAAAATCATACACAAGTGGTATCTGGAGGTGGGTCTTGGGAGGTATTAAGATGAGATGAGATCATGTGTGTGGGGACCTCGTGGTGGCACTGATGACTTCAGAAGAAGAGGAAGAGTAAAGCAAGCAGTCACTCATGCTCTTTCATCAGGTGAGGTCCTGGCCCATTATGAAGCCACCAGAATCCCTCACCAGACACCAAACAGATGGCGCCATGACACTCCAGGGCAACCCAGACTCCAGAATCATGAGCCGAACAAACTTACATTCATATTAAATCACCCAGTCTTAGGCATTCTTATAGCAACATAAGACAGATTAAAACAATAAAGAAGGTTGTGTGATGGAAATATCTATTTTGACCGTATCAACGTCAATATTGCCTGATAGTTTTCCAGGATATTCCCATTGCAAGGAGATGGATAAAGAATACAGTACAGGTGGCTATGTTGTTTTATACAATGACATGTGAATCTACAACTATATTAAAATTTAAAAATTCATTTTACACTTTGGAAAGAACAATGGGAGATGCACCCCAGGCAGAGAGCGTGAACCACCCAGCAGGTGGATGGAGGCCTCTGGGGAGTGAGGTGGATACAGCAGAAGGAATGAAAGCTCATTGTTTTGTACCCCCAGTAGGTGGTGAGAAGGCAACAGAGGGGAGAGAGAGCATCAGGGTGAAATGATGTAGACTCCCCTCTCCATGCTATGTGTCATTAAGGGGCAATGACAGTGATGCCCTGGGGTCTCTTGCCCTTGCTTCTCTTTGAGAGTTCTGGAAGACATCACCTAAGTAGAGCAACTCTGAAGCCATGTGGCCAGGGAGAGGAGGATTCTAGGGGTTTGTTTTAAGCATCTTCTTTCCTAACTTCCATCTGCTCCAAGATTTGAATATGCATGGAAAAGGAAGCCAGGAGCTTAGGGGAGTCACTCAGAGACCAGGACGCAGGCTCAAGGTCCCCAGCTCTTCTCCTGGCCAAACTCGCAGACACCTGAGTGAGGAAGAGCTTTGTAGGGAAGGTGCTTCCTGCAGGAGAGCACTAGAATGTGTGGGGTTGGGGTGATGTGCCCCAGTTCCATAGGTAACAGACACAGAGGCTCCAAGTCCCCCACCCAGACCTTGCTCTTTGTGTGTCCCTATGATAAAGCTGTCCTCATCCGTGGCGGTGCTTCTGTGAATAGATCCGGAACACAGGGCTCACAGGAACCCCTGAATAAATAGTCAGAACTGTAAGATGACTGACTGTGGCTGGTGCCTGTGGAAAGGACAGCCTTGTGGAAGCCTGAGCCCCTGCTGGAGAGAGTCTCGCGTGGACACCAGCTGGTTAGACCAGCTCTGCACTTCAATCCATGCAACCAGGGGAGAAGTGGAATAGACCCAGCCCCGAAGTCCAAGGGGATGGGATGCACAGTCTTCTCAGCTGGTGTCTTAGTCAGTTTTCTGTTGCTGTGACAAAATACCCGAGACAAGAAGGGAAGGAAGCATTTTGCTGTTTGGAATCACAGGAATAGCCACAACTGACTTGGATTCCTTTAGACCTGTGGTAAGTTATAAAATCGTGGCAGTTCTCATGGTAGACAGTAGCTCCAGCACATGGCATCCAGGGAACAGAAAGAGAAAGAAGGAGGAGGCCACGCCCCCATCAGCCTGCTCCAATTGGACCCCACTTCCTGACTTTTCCTTCATGTCCCAAACTACAAGTCGATCTGTGAGTTAGCCCACTCATGAAGTTAGAGCCCCTGTGATCCAATCGTCTTCCAAAAGTCCATCCCCTGAACTCATGAGCATTTTGAGGGACTCTGAGATCCTGTCCCCCAGGTTCTGCTGTCCCCGCCTGACTTGTACCCAGTGCCCCTATATGCTTGGGAATTCCATTGCTTACATCAATGTCTCTCTCACCAGACTTGTGCTACTGTTAGGAAAAGAACAGGGGACAAACACAGGAAACTGATGCCTTTAAAATGCATGGGGGGGGGGCTCTAATGTCAGCACTCTGGGAGCCTGAGGCAGGAGGATTAAACATTCAAGCCCAACCTGGGCAATTTAGCAAGACCTAGTCTCAAAACAAATGAACGAATGAATGAATGAGTGAGCCAGGGTTGTAACTCAGTGCAAAAACCCTGGGTTGACACAGAAATAAACTGTGGGTGGAAGGGTTTGTACATACACGTACTTTACAGAAACAGTACCACAGGCACGCATGGCTCAGGCCCCTCCCTCCCAGGCCATGGATGAGGCCCAAGGCCTCTGCAGGTCCCAGAACTCAGAGAGAATCAGCTCCCCAGCAAATCCTCTCTGGCCAGGATTGTGCCTAAATCCTCCTGGACATCTGCTTACAGAGGACATGCGGAACCCGTGCAGCAGCGAACGGCAGGTTAAATAGTCCTGCAGCAAACACAGATCCCACTAAGAAGAAGGTGTTTCTCAGCCTCACGCTGAGGACGAGTGCCCTGTCTCCTCCCTCTGAGGACTCACTCTCGACTTTTGTTCAAGTCCTTGAAGTGGGACCGGAAGGGAGCTACAGGCTGTGATTACCAGGTCGAAGCACACAGAAGCCGGGAATTCTGGTCATCTGCTATTTTCAGCCTGATTAGAGAAATCCCCCGAGGAACGTGTGTTTTCATTTCAATGTTAAATCACAAAAGAACCAAAGAAATAGAGCAAAAATGCAAATGGAGGGCTTTGGTTAAGCTCAGGGGGATTTAAAGGCTTCGTCCCTGAGCTAAAAGCCTTCCTTCAGTGGAGAATCCAAGACTTCTGCTTGCCCTGGCAGTCACTGGGGTTTAAAATGAAGGTAGCAGCTTTCTCACTATCACCCAGCATTAAGAAACCTGTTAGGAGCTGGGCATGGTGGGAGGCCTTGCAACCTCTGCACTCTGGGAGGCTGAGGCAGGACGATTGCAATTAGAGACTTAATGAGACCCTGTCTAAAAATTAAAAAAAAAAAAAAAAAAAAAAAGCTTGGGGATGTAGCTTAGTCCAAAGGCCCTGGGTTCAATCCCCAGTGCTGGAGACAGAGACAGAGACAGAGACAGACAGAGACAGAGACGGTATTACACATCACGCTTCAGCTGTAATGAGTTCTAGAACCTGAATAGCCTTTAAATCAACTCCTCCCTGCTGCTGTCATTGTTCTGATTAGGTTCCCAAAGCTGGGTGAGAGGGCAAAGGTCACCAGATAAGGACTCACTCATGGGAACCTGCCTGTATTCTCCAGCTGCAGCTCTCAAACCTCTTTAGGCCTCCCAGCCTCCCTGGGAGCCCAGCACCCCAAAGCTTCCCTCTCTAGACCTCCGCCCACACTCCTGCACCACTTGGAGCTTCTTCTGGATACTTTGTCCCAGGCAGCTGAAGAGCAACTTTGGAGATGTTATTCGGAAGCACTGGCCCTGCTTCCGTCTCCCACTTTGAGTTAAGACTCGGCTGCCAAGGAACAAATACTCTCTCTCTCTCTCTCTCTCTCTCTCTCTCTCTCTCTCTCTCTCTCTCCCTCTCCCTCTCCCTCTCCCTCTCCAGCCTAGGGTCACCTGAGAACACGCAGGCTGCTCAGTAATGGGCCATGAGGGTCCCAAGGATATGACAAGGTTACCCCAGGCTATGCCGTTAGAAGTGGGAAAACCTATAAAGGTAAACTGAGGCACAGGCCAGGCAAAGAAGAGATCAAAAGTGACACACAGGACTACCTCCCCCGAAAAGCAGGAGACCCCGGGCCCCTGGGGGACTGGGACCTCATCACCGAATAACTAAGATGCTGCCTGAGGGGCCAGCCAGGCAGGAGGCAGCCTCTGCCCTGGCCTGCCACACACACACACACACACACACACACACACACACACACACGGTTTCCGGCCTCCGAACCTCTCCCCAGGCAGTGCTGACAACGGACCCTGGTGCAGGGGTCACGGAGAGTTCAGAGCAGCCTCCCAGCAATGTGACCGCATGCCCTCCAGGGCGGTTCACCGGAAGATGAGGTCCTCCCGCATCCCAGGCACCTGATTAAAGATAATCACCTCCCATTTCCACAGAACCCGGGTACTTAAAGAGTAGAACAAACTCTAATTTCTGCATCTGACAGACTCGTTCTGAGCACACAGAAGACAGAAGAAACAAATTTGCCAGCATCGGCCAGGGTGAGGGTGAAGTGCTAATTGCGTTTCCTAGGTTACGCAGCCCTGGCACCACGTCTGGGCGGCAGGGCCACTGCGGCCGCTCTGAGATGCGGAGGCTGAGGAGCGTGACGCTGGAGCGCCAGGCGGCTCCTGCACCCGCGCCCCGACCCCCAGGGCACGGTCTGCCTCTGCCTCCCTCCTGCCACTCAGGTTGGCTCGCTCCCTGCCAACCAAACCCCAAACCTGAGGAAGCCAAAGGAAAGGGGCTTTATGCAAAGCTGGCTTCCAGGAGATGGGGCGGCCCAATTCCCTCCAACCCCCATCTCCCTGCGGCTGGGGGAGGGGGCAGGTCTTTCACTGTGAGGAACGGAGAGGAAACGGAGCACAGAGCGCTCCTGCTCATCCCTCCCCTTGCCTTATGGCTTTTAACCTTCTCCAGCTCCTCCTCTTCTTTCTTGTGGAAAGCAAGGGGCTCCAGCCTCCTGAGGCCGGCGTCTGTCTTTCTGTCACTTCTAGGCTCAGAAGAGGAAGGGCATTGGTGGTCAGCTCAGCAGGAGGAGGCTCGGAGAAGTTCTTTATCTCTAAAGGGAAACAGTCCACGCCACCTACGCTTTGAATCCTGAGCCCGCTCGGCCACACACCCCGCACGGCCTCGGTCTGTGCTCCACAGGCTCCTGGAGTCTTCTCTGCTCTGCATCCGGCTTTCTGCGGGATCCATGGACAGAGAGAGGCAGGGCTGGGGCACCTCAACGCGTGGCTGTCCTGATGCTGGGACCAGGCTGGTCAGCAGACCACGGAGTTGTCACCCTCCGCTGTGTACAATGTCCCCCCTCAGGAGGACCCTGTGCCAGCCTTGCCAAGGGCTCCATCACCCCCAGGGCAGCCTTTGGGGGTAGGAAGGAGAAGGGTGGAACCTTTGGAAGGTTTTCACCTCTCATGGAAGCTGGAGACATTTGAGAAAGTGATTTTCTCTTAAAATCAGGAGGCACTAGAAATCTGAGTTTTCACGTGTCAGATTCAGGGCCAATCAAGCAACCCA
Organism: Dasyprocta punctata; assembly: GCA_004363535.1. Lineage (NCBI taxonomy): Eukaryota > Metazoa > Chordata > Mammalia > Rodentia > Dasyproctidae > Dasyprocta > Dasyprocta punctata. Next base: position 22,726 of record RJWM01003794.1, read on the forward strand.
AAAAATGCCTCATGCAAGGTTCTCGGTCTCCATTGGGGAGCTGAATTCCTAGCCAGCGCTTCTTCCTGGACGTCATCCAGGGTCAGTATTGTTCACATTTAGCTTCTGTTGGTTCTCCAGGTGCTCTGTCCTGGTGACCACCCACAACTGGGAGCAACGCTTTTTTTTTTTTTTTTTTTTTTTTTTAGGTTCCGGGGATTGAACTCACAACCTTGTGCATGCCAGGCAGGCATTTACACCACTGAGCTAAATCCTGAGTCCTATTTTTTTGAGACAGGGTCCTACTATGCAGTTCAGGCTGGCCTTGAACTCACTTTGTAGCCCCGGCTGGTCTCAAACTCACAACGATACTCCTGCCTCAGCCTCCCGAGTGCTGGGATTAAAAGCGTGCATCACCATGCCCTGCTTTGAGCCAGGGTCTCACTAAGTCACTAAGTTGCCCAGGTAGGGCTAGAACTTGAAATCCTCCTGCCTCGGCCTCCCAAAGTGTAACCAATGCTTTTGACTCTTCTAACGTATCTGTTGTGTCACTTAACACTTCTGTCCTCTGAGCCACTGTGGATTTTAGATATATTTTAATTTCCCAGTTAAGAGAGTTCCCAATGCTTCACTTTCTATGGGTAATAACTAACAAATGACTGATACTCACATACTGGCTTTCTAGTCCCAAAATTCCTTTGTAGGGATGGTGGTATGTAACCATCCTCTCAGGCTGGGAAGTGAGGAGCATCACCTGGGAAACGGGATCAAAGGAAAGTGTGAAAGACGTGTTCACGCCCAAACCCTCACTCAGGAAGTCCAGAACTGAACGCAAAGCCAGACACCTCGTTCCTTCCCTTAGTCACACTTGCAACACATCTGTCCTCTACCCAGGGCTCCGAACAACCCTAAGAAGCAGCACACTGCTGTCTGCTTTGACCAGGGGTGAGTGAAAGCTCCATGGGGCAGGCTCTGTCTGTTCTCTGTCTTGAAAACAAGGTTACAAAACAATCATTTGGGGGAATGAAAGAATGGAAAGACCAGAGATATTAAATTACTTGTCCCAAATTCTATAGCTAATAGACACCAAAGCCAACAATGAAGCCCTGGTTTATCTAAGTCATTTGTAAAGTGGCATCCAGACCCTGTAGTATGGGTGAGATCTAAAATGTCCCCCAAAAGTCTCCTGTGTGTGGAAGGTGATGGATCGTAGGTGCTGTGCACATCAGTAGATCCGTCGAGGATGAGGTCAGGGCTGAATGAGCTGTAGGAGGTGGGGACTGACTGGAGGTGGTCACTGGGCTGTGACCTGGAAGGGTGCGTTCTTGTCTCCGGCTCCTCCTTTCTCTCTCTGCTCCCTGAACACCATGATGCAAGCAGCTTTCTTCCATCAGATCCTTCTACCATAATGTTTCCACCTTGGAGTCAGCAGACCATGGACTGAAACCTCTGAAACCATGAGCCAAAGATAGAAACGGTATCATGAAAGGGCATGGTGAAGGAAACCCACTCATATTATAGCAATCAGCAAGCAGAGAGAGAAGGGAAGAGTCAGGGACAAGAATGCACCCTTCCAGGTCACACCCCAGGGACCTCCTCCAACCAGGCCCCACCTCCTAGAGCACTTGCAGCCCTGAACTCACCCATGATGAATTCACCAATGAGCAGAGTGCCCTGTGATCCATCACCTTCCAAAAGCCCCATACCTGAGTACATGAGACTTTGAGGGGTTATTTCAGGCCCAAATCATAACACTTGTCTAGTGGAGGGGCCATACAAATAAAGAAATAAGTCTATCACAGAGCTTTGGGTCCTTCAAGTACCCCAGTTTGCTAATTAACAGAAGATCCACATTGACGCAAACAGTTCCACGGAATATTCCATCTATTCCATGAAGCTGTCATCAGACTGCACAAGGGAACAGGCTAGCTACTGGCTATGATAATGCATAGCTCTGTCTTGGACAAGAGGAAGACCTAGAAAAGAAGAGTGAGCCAGTCCAGGGTGTGGACTTCAGTACCACATCCGCCAGCTCTGATAGAATGAGGATGTCAGTGCCCAGGAGAGGGCAGGCTGGTGGGAACTCTCAGTGTAACAAGAAGTGCAAAGATGAAAGGGAAATCATGATAGCATAACCATGCTTTCTTCCCCTGCCAGCTGTCATGATGGCTCAGGGCTAAGCACCCCATCAGAGGTAGCATCTAAAGGGCTCATGTTTGCCTTTCTGGGATCCTTCAGGGATAGTGCATTTCTGGCATTGATTGGCTCACAGATGGTGGAAGGTTGGAGAAAAACATCCTGAGAGGAGTACAGCATAAAACGAGGCCAAGAAGGAGGGATCATGGACTCGGTGGCAGAGTGTCTCAGTTACTTTTCACTCACTGCTGAGTCAGAATACCTGACACGCAAAATTAGGGAAGGGAAAGTTTTATTTCTTACAGTTCTTGAGGATTTCAGTTCATACTTAGTTGGCTCCAAGGCAGCGTGGTGTGGCAGGGCAGTCATTCATGGCGGCTGCCAAACAGCAAGGCAAACCAGCAAGAGAGAGAGAGAGAGAGAGAGAGACTTACTTACCCTGTAAGTCGACTCCACTACTGGGCAGGTGCAACACTCACATCACCAATCCCAGTGCTAGACAACAAACCAGTCAAAAACACCAGACTCAGCCCTGTCCATGGTATGATTACACAAGACTTTGGAAGGTCACAGGATCAAACCCATATACAGAGGCTGGGCCAGTGCAGAGCAGGAGGCTGCATGGAGGAGACACTGGAACAGGGAGGAGGAGGAATGAGTGTGGGGTGAGAGAACCTTGCACAGAAGAGGGGATTTGCTGCTCTCCAGCCTAAGGCTGCTACGACCGTGGCAATGCTGGGCAGTGTGCAGCTGTGATGGGCACTGTGTGGAGCAGAGGGGACCCCAAATCTGGACCAGCATCTCTCACAACATGAGGAGGCCTCTTTTCTTCAGATCTAATGCTTTCCTCTCCTTCCCCTGGGAACCTAGGTGCCCAGAGACAAGCCCCAAGTCCCTGACACACAGCACATGTCCAACACAATTTGCTGAGTAAAGATGACGGCGCTGTCTAATGTGCACAGGGACACATGTGCCAGCTGCTGCTCACTGCTCCTTCCCCTGCGACCTCTCCGTGGTGCTGCTCAGATGCATGGTCAGCCCATCCTGGAAAGAGCAAGTCATCACCAAGTCAGGAGTATTAAGATTTATTCCACCCCCGATTTACCCCGCAGGGATTTTCTCCAGTACCCCTCTCCTTCATCCACCCATTCTTCCTCCACCCCACTACTCCCTGGGGGCTGGGAGAACCCACCTTTTCCCGAGCTCGGGGCAGCCGAGGCCCCGTGCAGGAGGGCAGGTGAGGATAACACACCCGTGGAAAGTCAGCAGAAATATTTATGCGGTCCTTGCCCGCCAGCTCTGACAGCTTGCCTTCTGTCTCCAGAGTGTGCTCGCATCAATAAATCTGCTCAGCTCGCCCACCCACCTGCTCTGTCTTCACTGGTGGGGAGCTGGGAGGGATGGGTGTTCTGTCTAAAAGGCGAAGTCTCTGCTCCCCAGGAATGCTCGGGGTGGCCTTGGTGCAAAGTTATGCTCTGAGAACTTTGATTTTGCCTGAGCTTCAAACTCAGGTGCTGACTCCAGCGGCCACTGCAAGGCAGTCAGGAGTGTGACTGTGTGTCTGTGTGGAGGGTGTATGAGGGGTTTCTGGGGTGTGTGTGTGTGTGTGTGTGTGTGTGTGTGTGTGATGTGAAACCTTTCCCTGGTAGAGGTCACAGTGTATCACAGGATCCAGGCCTCTCCTTTGGCTCAAACTGGGGCCCAGCTACCCCATGGCAACCACCTCATCTCTGGAGATTCTTTGGGCTGGGTGGAAGAAACCGCAGGCTTTGGAAACGCAAAACCTCCAAGTCTGGGCCCAGCTGCTACCACAGCATTGGGACAGCTGGGCGCGGGATCTGACCCCACCAAGCCTGGTTTATCACAGGTGCCGCCTGGGGACAGCGGAGCTGGAAGACGTGGTGGGACACACGGGCTTGGCCCCCGGCCCATAGCAGGGCCTCGCTGACAGGCCGGGGACTGTGTCCTACTCTATCAACGTCAGCACCACTGAGCCAGTGCTGGACACACCCCCTCCCCTTCATTGGCAGCAGAGTGGAGAGCAGAGCGAAGGAAGCAGCCCAGGACCTTGCAGGTGCTGTCACCTCCTCCCCAGGTCAAGGGTGCTGCTGGCAGCTCACACAGAGCCTCCCGGCTCCAAGGGATGCAGTGGCAGAGCCAGGGTCTCACCCTCTCCCAGCAGCGCCCTCAGATGCAGCACCACTGCCCCTTTTAATGGAGCTGCCGTGGACCCATGCCCCGACATCACTGTCCCCCTGCACCTGGACTTAACACTGCCCCCTGGGAGGGGCTGCGAGCAGCTCTGTGTTTTTCCATTTCGGGTTCCGAGCTGTCGCCCACAGGTTTAATGCGAGCAATGGATGCATTCAGAGCTAGAAACAAGGCCAGGTGTGGTGGTACACACCTGTCATTCCAGCCCTGTGGGAGGCTGAAGCAGAAGGATGGCAAATTCGAACCCATCCTGGGCAATTTAGTGACTCAGTGAAGCCCCGTCTCAAAATAAAAAAAATTAAAAAAGAGCTGGGGATGGAGCTCAGTGGGTCATCCTCCAGTATCAAAAAAAAAAAAAAAAAAAAAAAAAAAAAAAAAAAAAAAAAAAAAAAAAAAAAAAAAAAAAAAAAAAAAAAAAAAAAAAAAAAAAAAAAAAGAGAGAAGAAGGTAGAAGGTAAAATAAAGAACAGAACAAAATAAACATGCACAAGTTGGGCTTGCATTGTGACAAAATCGCTTCTCCATAAAGCAACAGTAAACCACTGACAAACCCGCCACCTCTTCCAATCTACTGGGAATCACGCAAAACTGTACAACAAACTAAGAAGCTTTTTTTTTTCCAGAAAACTACTGAACTTCTTTGAAGAACAGCAAGAGCCTATGGTTTTCTTGCCAGGAGCTACCCACCCCCCCATCTCTACCCAGTCTGGAAGAGCTGTGTAAAGAATAAGCTTTGTACTCACTCCAAGTGGGCTCGCCATGTGGAGGTATATGTCAGTTCAAGTTCAAAGGCATCAAGAAAAGTAGGTGACTCCACTGTCTTTAGCCAACGACCTGTTGGGATCAGCAACAGACCAGTGGACAAGGCAAGGAAGGAACTGGAGGAACGTCCAGGGAGTTCACAGTGGCCTGGGGGAGAGGAAACCTAGAGGCCCTGGGCAAGCTCCCACTACCCTGAGCTGACCACGGGCCATGCCCCAAGCATCCACCAGCAGACACAGGAGCGGACCACGTTCTTGGTCTCCAAAGCCTGTGTGCTCACTTGTATCATGTGGGGTGAGTGAGCCCAGCCAAATGAAAAAGCAGAACAGATGCAGACACATTCTGAAGTTTGAATGTACCCTCCCACGCACTCTCAGCCCACAAACCTTCCTTCCCAAGGATGCCCCGTGTGCTGGGCCACACAGCAAGCTCCATTTTCTGGAAGATGGTCTCCTTGGGAATGCCTTCTGTCTGCCAGGCAAATGAGGATTTGTCTGGCTTTTCTCATCACTGGGACAAAATATCTGACACCTGCAATTTAAAAGAAGGAGAGGTTTATTTTGGTAGTGTATCTGTTCAAAGTCAACTGAATCCAAGGCAAGACGGCCTGGCTCAGGGACACAGCAGAGGGCAGCTGCTTTGGCAGGGTGACCAGGACACAGAAAGTTGAGGGAGGAGCCAGGAAAGGAGACGTAACCTTCCAGATTATACCCACAGTAACCACCACTTCCTAACAGGAAGTCAGCTATAAGCTCCCATCATGCCATCACCTTCCAAAGGCCCTGCCTGTGACCCCACAAGACGGAGCCCTGTATCTAAATCTTAACGGGACTGTAACAGCTTTTTATGCTGCCAGGATCCACTTTGAACATGACAGGGAAAAAGGCTACAGGCAACACCCAACTCGGGCTTATTTGTAGAGCTCTTCATGCTAACTTGATAACCTCCTGGACGAGAGAGGACACTGTCATCTTCTCAAAGCCCTCAGCCTGCCTGAAGCCCCAGAACACATTCCGTGTCCCAACCTGAGTCACTGCAAAGTCTAAATAAAAACGACTCCATGCGAGCCATACTCAGAGAGTCACACCTGTCCTACCCGCGTCGTCCGGTGAAGGACAGGTGGCTTCAGGAAGGACAGCACATGCTCCTTCGTTATTCCAAAATCACACCCAGTCTTGCTCGTCTGACCCATTCTATTGGTTATTTCCAGAATGGTCTTTCCAAAAGTACATCACCTTCCTCCTCAGGAATCCTTACAAGCTTTCCCTGACTTAGGGGGAAAGGTAGACACCAAGCGCGGCATCCACTCTGTCACCCACACTCTGACTACAGCCTCCAGGGGTTTTCGGTCTGCAGCCCAGAGTCAAGGGCAAGTGACACTTTGGTTCCTAAAAGAGCTGCTCGGGCCCACAGGCCAGCACCCAGCACTCAGCCACGTCCTCTGCTGCTTTCTCCTGGGTAGCACTACCTCAACCCTCGGTTGCACCGTACCTTCCTCTGAACACTTCCAACCTGTTCTCCATCCCAAGTTACTCACTTCTTTCTCTTGGTCACCCCAGAATCTGACAGATGTATCTTGAAAGCATTTCTTTTTCAGTGCAATGGAATTGTTCGTGGGTCAGCCTCCCCAAAGGACCGCACACCCTCCAGGTGTATGGTTTAGATCTAAAATGTTCCCCCAACGTCTCCTGCGTTCAGAGGTGGTGCTTTGGGAAGGGGACTGGGTCATGGGGTGCAATACTCATCAGTGGATTCCTCCAGTGCATGGCCAGTAGAGGGATGGGTGGTTATAAATTTGACCAGGTCCACAGAACATACAAGACCGGAAGTGAGCCCTGCTGGAAACCACGGATGCTGGGAGTGATGCCGGGTGGAAGTTGGTCCATCCGTTGTGACAGAGGCACCATCATAGTGGGACACTGGCACTGGGAGGAGGAGGTGGCTGAGAATGATGACGGGAGTGACACGGAACTCTCTGAACTTTCCCTCCCACTTTGCTGTGATCCTGAGTACTCTTCAAAATAAAGCTTGTTATATTTTTCACAAAACAGGAAGGATCAAGAGGACTGGGGAATCTGAATGCTACCGGCACAGCCTTTCACCCTATTCACCCGCATTCCACTCTGTCTTCTCCTCCACGTTCTGAAATGGAACCTGACGGACTCAGTTCCCAAGCCTTGCAGAAGCTCTGAACGATAAACTGCTTTTGCTTTTTATCTTTTCTCATTTTCCCCTAGGATTAAGCTTTCTCAAAATCTGTTAAATTCAATTATCACTTGTCTGTCCACCTGCCTGCTTCTGAGAATCTTTTCCTACACTCACCTTTCCCATTCTGTTACTTTCTGTGAGTAATGCCATTTTAATAATGTTACAGGAAAAGGTTGAGATCCATGCCTATATTCCAAATGCCATCTTCAAAGGGAAATCAATTTTCTTTTTAGTTTTTCACAGGGCCAGATGGTCCTGGATCAAACACTGTTTTCTTTTTTCCTTAAAATCATAGGGATTTTAAGTCTGAGATAATTGCGTACACTCTTGAAGTTAGTGTTTGGTCACAGACTTCTTAGTTCCAAGCAAGCACCTTACCAGTGCTATATACACCCAATAAACACAGCCACTCTCCTCCGCCCCCCACAGGCCTAGGGTACCATTGGGATTGTCAGCCACCCTTCCCCCCAACCCAAAAGAGTGCAGAGGCCCACAGACAGTCAGTAACTCCTTCCACAACCTGCAGAACCTTGGTGGGCTGATGGGAGCCTCAGCAACCCCTCACCCACACAGAGGGCCTCAGCAGGCTTGCAACAGTGTGGTGAGCTCCTCCCTCAAATAGAGGACCTCAGTGGGAAAGCAGGAGCAGCAGCGAACTCCTCCCCAGCTGTAGGGCCTTGGTGAGCCTGGCAAGAGTGTGGGTGAGTCCTTCTTCCATACAGAGAACACCAGGTGGGCTGAGGAGCGTGCTGACAAAGCCTCCCCAAGCCCAGAGGAAATCAGAAGGACTTATAAGACACCCAGTGACACGGTCGGGTCCCAGCTGAGGCACACACTATAACCAGGAAGACCTGGTGGCCTGAAACAGCCTGAAGCCATAGTAACAATAGGAACTAAGGGTTGACTTACATCAATACTCCTAGGCTAGTCAGCCTAGGAAAAATATAGGACTCACCCAACAGGCCCTGCAGGAGGAACTCAGGTGACTGGCCCCTCCCCTTCCTTGTGGGACCCAGCAATTGGACAAACATCAACCACACAGTAGGACGCTAAGACACACATGATGGACAGCTGAGACTAGTGGGATTGAAAGACCAAATATTAACCCAAGAGGTGAAAGTGACAAAACAAAAAGGCAAAATGCAATCTCAAACATCCAGTCCTTCAGGAACAAGCACAGGAGACATCAAAATAGAGGACATTAAAAGTCATGCACCTGAGATTTCTGGAAAGATAGCAAGTGAAATAAAGAAACAAGTCAATGAGGCCATAGAGGAAATCAAATTAGAAATAATCTTTCATGTAAAGAAAAAAATGGCGACCTTAATAAAGGAGATGCTCAGCATAGCTAGAGAAGACATAGATAAAAAAAAAGTACAGGAGCATGGGAAAATGACGAAAATCTTGAATGAACAATATCAAAAAGAAGTAGAATGCATGAAACAAATTCAAAGAGATATCCAGGAAATAAAAAATTCTATTGAAAGCTGATGAAACTGAATGAAGCTGAGGATAGAATTTTAGACCTTGAGGACAGGAGAGCAGCTAGTGATCATGAAAGGAAAGAACTTTTAAAATTAACAAGGTAGCATGAAATGACAATTCAACAACTTCAAGATGATGCAAAGAGAAACAATATAAGACTAATAGGCATCAATGAAGGTGCAGGAGTCAACACAAATGACATAGAAAAGCTATTTGCAGAAGTAACAGCAGAGAATTTCCCAAACATGGGAAAAGGATCAGATATACGGATAAGCGAAGCATATAGAATGCCAAACAGTCATAACCAAAATAAATCTACACCCAGACATACAATAATTAAGATCCCAGAAATTCAGCATAAAAACTGAATCCTAAAAGCTGTCAGAGAAAAGACACAACTCACCTATCAAGGAAAGCCCATTAGAATAATGGCAGACTTCTCAGCATAAACCCTCAAGACGATCTTGGAGTGAAGTATTTCAAGCCCTGAAAGAAAACAACTTTCAACCCAGATTGATGTACCCTGCAAACCTTTCTTTGAAAATTAGTGGAGAAATAAGATGATTCCATGACAAAGAACAACTGAAGAAAAACTCATGTCCACCAAACCAATCCTAGAAATAGTACTAAAAGGCATACTAGATAGAGATAAAAATGACTACAATTTCCAAAACAGCAACAGAAAGAAACCACCAGACAGGGCAAGCAATTAAACAAAGGGGAAAAAAAGGAAACCAACAACAGGAAAATAACATGACAAAGTTAAGCCATACCTATCAGTTATATCCACCAATGTAAATGGCCTTAATAAACACATCCATCGATATCCATATGTTGCCAATAACCAAAACATTTTTTCTAAATCCTTACGACTTACACAGATCTATGTTCAGGTGGAACAAAGTGACTTGGCTTTGTCTTTTTTTTATTGCTAATAAAATAATACCATAGGTTGTGGGCTTTGTGAACAGAAGAGGCTCACTTCGGCTCACAATTTGGAGGCATAAAACCAAAGGACCATGGCAAGAAGGTGGTGTTGGCCTTCTTGCTGGTACAGTCCCAAGACAATGAAACAGATCATGTGGCAATTCTCTCATTCTCTCTCTCTCTCTCTCTCTCTCTCTCTCTCTCTCTCCAGTACTCAGTGATAAAGTTCCAGCATGATGACCTTCGCCAATCCTAATCAAATCTCAAAGGTTCACCTCCAGACACTATAGTTAGATTAATTCCTTTCAGTGGGGATTGAACTCCAACCCAAGTTTCAGGAGGGGGTGAACCATGTTTCGACTATAGCAAGAATAACCGCTTTCGTGACAGCCACAGCAAGGAGCTCAGAGCAACCGTTTTGTTGTTACTCAGTTACTGTCCATTATGGCCTAGTACTTTGAGCTATTCTAGTACATAATTATTAAGTTATTAATCCCTTTTAACAGATGAAGGAAGAAGGAATAAATAATTGCACAAGGATGACACAGCTCATAGGTGATCCAAAAAATGAACTGGAGCCCATGTTTTTTTCAGCTAAAATATCAGATTATAAATTACACCCAAGTCAGGCATGGTGGCATGGGCCTGTCATCCCAGCACTCTGGGAGGCTGAGGTCGGAAGATCACAAGCTGGAGCTCAGCCTGGGCAACTTAATGACTTAGAGAGACACTGTCTCAAAATAAAAAAATAAAGACTCTGTCCTAAAAGATGGAGATGTAGCTCAGTGAAAAAGCCTTGGGTTCAACCCCCAATACCGCCAAAGTAAACAAATATCAAAATTAATCAGTTAATTAATAAATTAGTGAGCCACCAAATAAGATGACCTTCCTTTTACAGTGGCAGTATCGTATGTGCTCTGATGTTTTACAGATCTTCTCCAGGCAGGGGTGAGGCCACCACTCCCAGAAGCAAGCTCTAATCTGCAGCTCAGTTCATAGGAAAAGCACTGAGAGAGTCTCGTGCGGGCAGTGTTTTGGCAAGTCTGGCAGTGCTGATTTAATCTAGCTGATGATACAGAAACACAGGTTCTGTGGACCCAGCCCATACAAGAAACTGGAAGATGTGATCAAGAAGTATGGTGAGTGTTTAAATTTTTTAAAAATTGATTATAGTAAAAGACACATTGCCATGGATCTGCCTCAAAATCCTCCCTCTGGCTTTGAGCACACTCATCCCATCGTCCCTGCCACTTTCTGCAGCAGCTCTGGAGTCCTCTTTTCTGAGGGTCTTTTAGCTGTGTTGTCCTGGCTGCTTTGAGGTCCTGAATAGATTCAAAATGTTTCCCTCTTTTAGTCATTTTGACCTTGGGGAAGAGCCAGAAGTCACATGGTGCCAGATCTGGTGAATAAGCCAGATGAGAACACAGCATACGTTTTTATTTAACAGACATTTCCATAAATGTTTTGGTCAGTGAGGCTTAATCATCCAATACAGTGAACATTTACGTCTAAAAATGTGTTACCTAATGTTAAATGAAGTAAATCAGACACATAAGCTTAGACACGGTATGGTTTCTCTCATCTGAGAAATCCAAAGTAGAAATAAAAGGCAAAAGAAAAGATAGATAAAAGCACAGGGAGATAGATCCTTTGCAAAGGAGAAAGGGAGCAGGAGATGGAGGGAAAGAGAAGAGGATGTAAAAAA
>RJWM01003794.1:34238-108972 GCA_004363535.1 Dasyprocta punctata
GAAAAAAAAAAAAAAAAAAAAATTAGGATGTGTTTTGCACATGTACCAAATACCCACAATAAAAGTAATCATCGTGTATCGCAATCATGCATAAATAAATAAATCTATTACCTTGAAAACCTCATTACCATTAATCATCCTAAAGTGCTCAAAACACTCCCCGTCCATCCCACAGTTCTTAGAAACGTGTCTCTGACTATGAATGATTTTTTTGATTCAAACATTCCCCGGGTCATTTGGTTAGCCCTGGAGCACCAGCAAGGAGGTTCTCGCACAGGTTCCCTGGTGGAATTCACGCTCTGAGAACGGAGGTCTCTGCCGACAGAGTCGGCTAAGTTGAGGGAGGACGCGGGGAACACAACGCCCACGCGGCAGGCCAGCTTTCCACGTGGGGGTCAGAGTCCCCTCCCAGGAAGCCGGGCGAGACTTATCCTCTTCTTGTTTTTAAGAACTCACTTCATTTTTATCTCGCCCCACCTGTGGGTTTTGAAAATGCGGTGTGTTTCGACAGTTTCAATGGGAAATAAAAGTAATGTAAGCCCCACGATGGCCCCGTGGGCAGCGGTCAGGTGCTCGGACCCGGAGGAGCCCCGGGGAGCCCCGAAGGGCAGGTCAAGGTCACCAGGGCCATCAGACGCTGCGCCCCTGCTCCTCGGGCGCTGGTTCTTCAGCTAAGTTACTCGTCTCCCCCAGCGCCGCTGAAGACGCGGCAGCAATGCAGAAATTTGAAAAATGATCACAGCCCATTGGCTTGGATTGTAGTTTTTTTAAATAATAAATATTGCGTGTTAGGCACATGCACCGCCAGCTCTCCACAATGAATAGAATCGCGTCTGTCTCCAAATGCGTACTAACAAAGGGTAAAAGCCGGAAAAAATAAAAATTCAAAAACGACAATGTTTAAAACCTGTTTAACCATAGTATTGTATTATAATAATGCCTATGATTATAAAACAAACAAAAATGTTATTTAAAAAAGAAAAAAATTATTCTTACATGCAAACAGGAAGAGATGTATTACGGAGTACAAGCCAAAGTTCACTGCAGTGATTCTGAAGATGAAAGCGGGGACCCCAAAGCACAGCTTCCCAGGTAATGAATGCTCAGAGCTCTGACCCGCAGAGCCCCTCTTTCTCCCGCCTTTAAGCCAGGGTTGTATTCACCCCCTCATTCCCGCCGCCTCAGCCTCCAGGCTCCTGTATGTGCCAGGAGCTGCTGGGGGTGACGGGGAGGAGGTCCTGTGTCCAGGGCTTCTTGGCCAGCTGCCCCCCAGGGTGCAGCACGCTGGCCCCCACCAGGTGCCCATAAGGAGCGGACGCTGCCTCGGAAACGCTGCGGAGAAACCTCTGGGAACCGCTCCCAACCGGGGCCAAAGCTGCACGCTGAGAAGCAGCCCACCTCGTGAAGATCCGGGTATTTCCTGCACCGGAAACCCCCTGAAAGACGCAGAAAGAAAGCCGAGCTCTGCCCAGGATGTTCCTAAGGCTCGAGGGCAGCTGGGGATAAAGGCAGCCACCTCACACTCCCGGGTGCATGGAGGGAAGGCAGGTTCCCAGGCCCCGTCCAGACTCGCAGAAGGGGCAAGGGCCAGCACTCTGCATTTTAAGATTTCCCAGAGGCGACTCCTACCCCCACACTAACGTTTAAGGATTTCTTTACAGAAATGTCAATTGGCACACACCTATAGGTGGCACATGCCTATAATTCTCAGCACTCTGGGAGGCTGAAGCAGGAGGATTTCAAATTCAAACCCAGCATGGACCATGTAACAATTTAGGGAGAACCTGTCTCAAAATATTTTTTTAAATTGTTTTAAAGGCTGGCGATGTAGCTCATTGTGAAGGCCCTAGATTCCGTCTCCAGTACTGCAAAAGAAGCAGAAGGGGAGAGAAAGAAAAAAAAAAGAGGAAAAGAGGAAAAAAGGTGAGGAGAGGAGAGAAGAGGAGCTGAGTTTAAATTGAAACAGTTTGGAAGCATAATAATGCCACCCAGGTTGACCTTGCTTGGCAATCTCTTCACAGCTAAGTGCCGTCTTCCACAACTCTCTGACTTGTCCTTCCCTGGAGACCGTGGGACCTGCGCAGGCCTCCTCCAGCACCTGCTGTGCTCTGAATGTGGCCCCGCCCACAGAACGCAGAAAGTTGAGAGCCCATGTCCATGGTGTGGGACCAGCAAGTGGAACCCAGGAGGTGATAGGGTCACAAGGGTGGAGCCCTCCTGACTGAGATAAGGGCCTTGTACCAGACACTGGAGGCAGCTTGTCAACCCTTGATCCCCTGCTCCTCCACTAGAGGGCACAGAAGGTGCCATCTGCGAAGGGCAGGTCCCCAGCAGACTCTGCATCTCAGCTGTCCCCACCTACAGGACTCTGAGAAATAAATGCTTGCCATTTGCCCAAGTGGTGACAGCCCAAGTGGACCCTCTGGTAACTTCTCAGGCAATGCCAAGGTGACCTCCCCTACCACACAGGGTCAGATCCCCACCGTCCCTCTGGGCTTCCGTAGCTGCCCGACTTCATCTGGTTTCCTGAAGGAAGTGAGGAACCCCAGGAACTGGAAGAACCAACAGCTGTTCTTGTGATTTTACTCTATGAATATAGAAAATTGCCACGTTCTACCAGACTATCTTCCCAGCTGGCAAACAGAGACAATTATTATAATTTTGAGCTGTTGTGGGGGGTTTTCCAGCAAAAGTTACAATATTCCTATTTTTTTTTACATTAGAGATAAAAAAGAGATAAATGACTTCAATTTTCTCAGAACTTCAATTATAGGGCTGCAACTGAGCCCAGGATGAGGGAGAAGTTGAGACTTCTGGATTCAGGGCCGTGGTATCAGAGAAGCTCTCGAATGCAAGGGAACAAGGAAGGGAGGTGTGATTTGTTCTTGGGGGCCAGGATGTTATTAGTTCCTTGCTGACCTTTATCAGTGTCTCAGGAGCCGGAGTGTTGGTGAGGACGGCTGGGACTCGGGCTCAGGGTTGACACCGGTGTGACCTCCAAAGGGAATGCAGGCTGCTCAGGGTTTTAGAGTCAAGCACAGATCACCTGTCCCAGGACAATAAGAAGGGAAGGAGCCACTGTTACCAGGAAAGAGACAAGACTCATGCTGAAATTCGGATTCTAACTCACTAATGTCTACTCCTCTACTAATCTTGAAATTTAAGTAGCATTTTACAGTTGATCCCGTGACTCTCACAATGATCTAGGGAGATCAGATCTGCATTGAAATAGTAGTTCCAGAGATTTAGAGGTCATCCCAGAAGCACCAACCTGAATGTCCGGTGTTTTCATAATCAAGATCTAAGGTTCTTCAGTGTATTCTACTTCACCTGCTATCCTCACCAGCCGGCCTGAATTCCTCCACAGCTGGGAAACATAGCCCCACAGGGATGTGACTGGAAAATATAGTGTTTAAATGTTTAAAATGCATTGTAGTAAAAGACACATTGCCATGAATCTCTCTAAATGTCTTCACACTGGCATCGAACACACTCATCCCATCATGCCTGCCACCTCCTGCAGCAGCTCTGGAGTCCTCTTTCCTCAGGGTCATTAGCTGCGCTGTCCTGGCTGCCTCGATGTCCTGAATGGATTCAAAACAGCTCCCTTTCCTGGTCATTGTGACTTTGGGGAAGAGCTGGAAGTCACATGGTGCTGAATCCAGTAACTAAGGAGGATGAGGACGCAGTGTCGTGTTTTTGCAAGCCTACCTTTCTGTTGGATGGCACTTGGCAGCAGCATTCACTGTGTTTTTTATCGTAACTCATTAAAACACTCAGGAAAGAGGACTCCAGAGCTGCTACAGAAAGCAGCAAGGACAATAGGATGAGTGTGTTTGAAATCGGGAGAATTTTGATGCGGAATCCACAGCACTACATCTCTCACTATAATCAACTTTTTCTTAATTTAAACATTCATTGTAATTTTTGATTAGCCCTTGTAGATAAGCTTGGCATGGAAAGCAGGCTATCTGGGGTCCCGTGAAGGATATCCTACTGATTTTGTTTTCCCCTGCTGGTTGTAGTTTAGGAAAATAAACAGACTCAGATGGGATATTTTCCAAATTAAATTGATTCTGCATGGAAGAACATTATACAGTATATGCATTAGAGATTATGCTTTTCATGTAAATTAGGGAACATGCACATATCTGTATATATGTTGGAGCTTTATCTACTGTTTCACAGGCAGCTCTTAGCACGTGAGTTCAAAGTTCCCACTTGCCCAGTCATACAGATACACAGTTTGACTTCATCTAACAGCTCTTTAGTCGTTTGGATCTGAGACTGGGCATGGTGGGTCATACCTGTAATTCCAGCACTCTGGGAAACTGAGGCAGGAGGATCACAAGTTTGAGCTCAGCCGTGGTGATTTAGTGAGACACTGTCTCAAAATAAAATAATGCATAGGAGCTGCTTAGTTCATAACCATCAGAAAGCAGAGCAGGCAATGGCACCAGAGAGGAAGAGCAGCGACCAAACGTAGACTCCAAGGTTGCCCCTCCATGACCGCCCATAGACACCCAGGAGTGAGCCCCACCCATGCCCTGAGTGGATCCCAAAGCCCAAGGTGCACCCCACCTGGGTCACCACAGTGTGCACAGGAAGTGTGCACGGATCGCCTGTGCAGGGGCCCTCCTGGGAGGCTCAGCCTCACTGCCGCCATCCCTGGCCTTGGGGTGGCCTCCTGCACTCGGTCCTCAGCCGTCCAGGGCCTCTGCATAGCCGCTGCCTCCCTGAAGCCTGGCTAAGGAGCAAGCGCAGCTCCGTTCCCGCCTGAAAGCTGACAGGCAGCTTGGAAGGGAAGGGGCTGGAGCAGGCAAGAAGCCCAGGAAGCAGATTCCTTCCGTCCACGCAGGAACACGGCCCCCCGAGCAAGCAGGGGTCCCACCCTGCCGCCGACAGCCACACCGCACCAGAGTGCTCACGGTCACCCCCGGACGTGGCCAGTGACCCCTCAGAAGGGGTCTCTGGGGTTCACTCCCAGTGAAAACATCCAGCCTCACCGTGCCTCTGCCCCTACTCCCTGGGCCTCACCCCGCTGCTGTCTCCACCGCAGCCTTAGTGCGCACGGTGTCTCCACCCGAATCCTGAAGGCGCAAGGTTCGGTGAGGGAGGACAGGGCCGGTCCACCGTGGCAGCTGGGCATTTCCGACACCAGGGTAGCCAGGGAAGTGTGAGAGGCTCCGACTGGCCCCTGGGAGGAGTCGCTCCGTGAGAACACAGCTGACCATGCCGTTTCCAAATGACGCCCAGCAGCCCCATCTCTGCCGCTGACTTAGGATGAAGTCGAGCTAGCAGCCGCGAAGAGGCAGACGTGGGAAACGTGGGGCAGAAGAAACAGAAGCAGCGCTTCGTGGCTGGTGTAACTTCCAGGCTGAGGTCTCCAGCACCTCCCCTCTCTGTCTGCTCCCCAACACCCATGGAAGTTTGGAATAAGAGCTCCAATTTGCAGCAGGAAACTGAGGGCAGCCAGAGGCCCAAGCCACCCAGCTGGCTGGGGAGTGGCAGAACCATTTCCCTCAGGTCCCACAGTCCACCTAGCACCTTATTTGCTCCACTGACCCCATTGTTTTGAGACCCCCTAATCCACATCCTTCATGGTCCTCAGGCCAGACTCTAGGGTGTGTGCGGGCGTGTGGAAGCTCATAGCTGCACAGGCGGTACGGTGGGACAAGAGAGAGACAGGTATGTGCTCCAAACTGCAGGTAGGGAACGTTCTAGCTAAAAGTTTTGCAGGATTCTTCAAAGATGGTAAAGAACTGGAAGTCAGCCTTGAGAGGTTGTCCTTCATGAGTCAAGCTTGCTACCCTGGAGCCAGTGTGAGAGCTCTGAACAAAATTCACTGAGAAAACAGTGAGAAATAAGCTCTTCAGTTGTATGACCCTTTTACATTATCCCTTATTTTGATCAAAGAGCTATACACCACAGCCTACTGAAATGACAGACTGGACCCATCCTGAGGAGCTGGCTCTGGAGGTGCTGCTGACCTTCTGGGAGGATGATCCTTACAGAGGTGACTTTGCTATGTGTCCCTGATGTTTCTATCAAAAGGTCAGGTCTCCTCCTGCTGTGCTGTCCTCAGAATTCAGATATGCATCAGCCGCCTCCGCAGGGGACCTGAGTTTGTGAAAGCAAGGTGGGAACATGCTGTCTTCGCTGGGGATAAAGAGGAGCTCATGGAAGGCAGAAAATCAAGTGATTGCTCACATTTCTAAAACAGCATTGCTTGCTCTGTCCTTGTTTTCCTTAAGGACTCTTCTCCCTCCACCCATATCTCCTGACCCCCATTCCTCCTTCCTGTGCTCCCCACAATCCCTGCAACCTCTCTACCGCCCAATGCAACCCAAACTGCAAACTTGGAAACCCCTCTGAACCCCACCCCACCCCACCCCCGCAGACTCTGGAGCTATGAGCTTCTCACCTCTGGTCCAACAACATCTTCCTCTCCAGCTTTCCTCCACAGGGTAAGCTTCTGCAGATCCCTGGTAATAACAAATCTCTACCCATTGTGCACTTCTCTTGTGGTCAATGAGCTCCTCTTACAAATGGCGGCACCTGGACTTACCATCTTTTCCCGTGTGATGCCCCAAGTCAGGACCACGTAGAAATTCCAAAGCTTGCTAGTTACCGGCCTGTTTGACATGCTCACACATACAATGCATGATTTTCGAGTAATGCTGTCAATCAATGATGGGCCTAAAATTATGCATTTGGTAATTTAAAGCTATTTCCCAGATCTCAATTGTGGGAGACAACTTGTGCGGGTCCCCTTGAATGCAGAACAATTGCTGCAACTTTGATTATATCGAGACTTATTTCCTTATGTTGATATATACAGAGCTGACTATGGTATTTTCTTCTCTCTTCAATTGGCTCTAAGCACTGCAAATAAGGCTAGCTGAGGTACTGGTATGTAATCTCTAAAGCCATCAGACAGTGTCCTGTTTCCTCCCATAGTGATCTCTGTAAAACATATAGGCACGGCGGGATGGCAGAGCCAGTGAGCTCCAGGAATGTCCACTGGGTATGAACCTCAAGAAAGAGACTGCGAGTCCCCAGGGCATAAAAGTTTACATATCAGAAGCAGGTACTGGCATGTAGTCTTTAAAGCCATCAGACAGTGTCCTGTTTCCTCCCATAGTGACCTTTGTAAAATATATAAAGCACAATGGGATGACAGAGTCAGTGAGCTCCAGGAATGTCGACTGGGGATGAGCCTCAAGAAAGAGGCTACGAGTTCCCAGGACATAAAGTTTGCATATCACAAACTGAAGCAGCAGCCTCCTAAAACAATTCAGCTGATATCTTGATTGGGTTATGCAAATTGATCCCCCTGCATATCTTTATCTCTGCTAGCCAGCTCAAGTTACTCACATAGTTCCCGCCATCCTCACTGTCACTCATCTTCAAACCACCCCTTTGCTTCACTAGTTAATAAATTCGGGGAGAGGCCTAGGGTCAAGACCTTTGTCTGCATGTCCTCACAAGGATTGGACTCAGGACCTCCTGGCTGCCCTTAACTTTGAATATGTCTCGGTGTCTTTACTCTTGCCGTGAGTTGCATTGGGGATGGTAGACTGGAATTAACTTGCCGGGATTCCAATAACGTCTCAGTGGAATTATAAATATAATTTCTTGGATTGTGAGGAAAACTAGAGAAAAGATTATAGTACTTAGATTATTGTACTCGCTGTTTGGGACTACAATACCAATTTCTAGGACAGGATGAAGGGACAACTTCATCCTCTTCCCTTGGCTGAGGAAAGAGGAAACTCGCAGGTCCCACGATCTCAAGTGGTAAAACCTCCCCACCCACGGCCCAGTCCAACCAGCGCCTGACACAGCCCTAGAGAGTGGAATTATCACTCTCAGATTTGAGAGGACTTTAAAATTTGTGACAAAATTTTCCCATGTGCCACTGTTGAGACAAGAATGAGCTCTAGACATTCAACCTTGGTATCCCCAAAAGTCCCCCAGCCATTGCGTGACAAACCAAAAGTCCTGATAGCACCAGGTAAAATTTATAAGACTTATGAAGTGTGTGGTCAAGACAGAAAAAGCCAAGAAATCATTCCCAGAGAAATAACTATAGCTTGGCAGAAGTCAAGCAGAAAATAGCCCTGGGACACGGCTGGAAATTTAAGAAGAAAGAAGAGAAAAAGAAATGTACACTCAGGTCTGCTCAAGGAAAGTATTTCTCCTTGCTGGAATGTGTCAGAAGGATCTGACAAATAATTAGGCATAAAAACTGTTTCCCTGTCTTTGCCACTTCCTAGTTTATTGCTAATTAGCTGGACTATGTGTGCATGGAAGAAAAATATGAATAATGTTTGAAGGCCTTTGGATAAGGACACCCGAGTCTGTCGACATGTAGAAAATTAGGCTTCATGACTGAGGTAGATTGACGTGGCTGTGTATTATAAATATTCATTGCATGTCATGCAACAATAACTAAAATTGGGACTTCAGCCCTAGTGGTTAGACTTTGTACATTGTTTGTAAGTTAGAAGCAAGGATATCCACTTCCTGATACTGTCACGTTAGCAAGGTAGGGTGGCAGCGACTGAAAAGGTCAGTGGTCTTTGGAGGGTTCCATAAGTGAACTATGAAGTCTCCACTCTCTAAAACAACCAGGTCCCACACCGTAATTCCAAGGTCTCTGTGTCATACACGCACATGGAGAGAACTTCGCTCTGGCGCAGAAGGTGGTGTCGTTTCCTACGATATTTCATGCACACACCCCATGGCCCCATTCTTGCTTACTTCCGGTTTATCAGCGAGTAAGGGCATCAGGAGTCCTGGGTATTTGCACACAGGCAGAGGTGACCTGGGGTTTAGGCGCCTTTCCTAAACGCAGAACATTTCCGAATCCCTCTTCCCCCGCCTTCACTCACTGGTACATGCCGAGCGCTTTGATCATCCAGTCCACAAGGAAAACCAATTTTGATCAGAAATCCATCAAGATAGAAACACTTACTTATTTATAACTTTTTTCACAGTCTTCGGGTGCTGCACACCTGTGATTCCAGCACTGTGGGAGGCAAGAGGATTGCAGGTGTGAGCCCCATTTGGGCAGTTTAGCAACTTACAGAGAACTTGTCTCAAAAAATAAGAAATAAAAATAAAAAATAAAAAGGGGTGAGATGCAGAGCAAGGAGACGGCTCTGGGTTCAATCTTCAGTGCCCCAAACAACGAAAAAGAGAGAGACAGACAGACAGAGAGTGACAGAGACAGAGACAGAGACAGAGACAGAGACAGAGACAGAGACTTTTACTTGTTGCACCAGCTTCTCCAATCTGAAGAAAAAGCAGATGAAACTGTTATGCCTAATCTCACTTTTCACTTCCAGTTTAAAATCACATGTTAAGTACCCCTGACCAGGGCACCTGAGCGCACTGAGACCCCACCCGCCTCCAGGCCGGGGCCACGCCCGTGGGCTGTGTCCTCCCAGTGCTGCTTCTGACGGGCAAACAGCTGGCGGCGACCAGGACTTTTGGACTCAGCCTCCTGCATCTGGTTTGTTTTTGAGAACTGAGGGAGCGTGGGCCCCTCGGGCTCAGGCTGGAGGGGGGGCAGCCGCCACGCCTCCTTCCTGAATGGGCCTTCTGCGCTCGCCCCTGCTCACTAGCACACGCACGTACACACCACACAGTTCATGCACACACACATATACACCCAGGCACACTCACACACACAAACGTGTGCACGCAAACATATACAAGCGTGGACATGATCATGCGCACACACACACCCACAGATGCATGTCCACACGTGGACTCATTCATACACATTCATGCATATGTGAGACACATGCATGCACAGTCACAAGCACACAAAGCACACACTCAGACAGTAAAACGCCCGCATGCACTCACACACACACAGTGTCACACTCAGGCCATGCGAGAACCCTAATGCAAAGTCCCTTTGGGAACGGGGACACTGCACCTGCACCTGCACCTGCCCTGAACCTGGACACAGGCAGAGAAGGGGGAGGACCCGTGCTGCTGGGTGACCACAGGGCATAGGAAGTCGCAGTGCAGGGAGGGAGGCGGAGGCGAGAAGGAAGTGGGGCCAGAGAGCACGGAGGTGAGGGGAGGCTGGAAGGGGCCGAGGGGAGGGGACAAGTGGGGCCCGGCTCTGGAAGGGCCTGTGCCACTCTGAGCAGGGGAGACAAGCCAGCTGGTTTAGTTTAGATCACCATGGCAACTGCAGGAGAGAGCGGAAAGGGCACAGGGGCAGGTGTAGGGTGTGAGACCCTGTCCAGCGCAGTAAGGGAGGTGAGAGAGGAGAGGACAGCAGCGTGGCCGGCTGCTGCCTGGACCGCACTGAGCGCTGCTCAGACCTGGGGTGCTCCGAATCAGAGGCAGCGCGAGCAGAGGACAGGTTGCAGGAGGAGCAGGAGCTGACACAGGGCTGGAGGTGACTCCCAGCCTGTCGGCCTGGGGACCCGGTGAGGGGCGGGATGACCATTTCCTGGGAGGGGAAGGTCGCCTTCTGGAGGGAAGACCAGCCATCCAGTTTTCCGTATGCATTTCAGATCTGAGATGCCCCAAGGGGAGATGGCCAGTGCACAACTGGACGGATGAACTGAAGGCCAGGAGGAAGCCCTGGCAAGACGCTCGAATGTGGGGAGCAGCGGTGCAGGGTGGGTTCTGACTTCATGAGGCTCTGTGAGATGGCCTGGGCAGGGGACACAGAGAAGAAGGGGTCCCAGGACTGAGCCTGAGGTCCCACCAAGGAAAGACCAGGGAGACCGAGTGAACAGCCTGGGCGTCACCTCATGGGGGACCTCCACAGGGGCCGCCCTGGAGCAGAGGGGGTCGGAGGTCCATGCTTGCAGGCTGCTGAGGACGCAGGAGCACAGCTGGACGTGTGGCAGTGTTACACCCAGTGTTTACTCCGACACCAGCAGTTCCTCTCCACGGCCCTCTCTCTCTCCCTCCTCGTTTCCCTCCCCTCCTCCCCCTTTTCCCCACACCCCTCTCTCCTTCCTCACCCATGAATGGCAGGAACATTCAGCTTTTCAGGCTCGAACAGGAAGGGCAGGCTCTTCACGAAGTCTTTGTTCTGAACCACTTGATTGAATTGAAAAGTAGTCTGAGAACTTTTCACTCAAAGCTTGTTAAATCCTGTCCCTTATTTAGAGTCTGATCCGGTCAGTTTTTCCAGCCCTGTACGATTCCTATGTTTCTAAACTCCCGTTTCCTCTTATGATTTGTTTTCAGACTGCCGGATTTATGTTGAGCATTTCCTTTTGTAGCTAGTGCCCGGCACAGGCTTGCAATCTTGGCCTCCACGGGGCACACTGCACACATTCCGTCCCCTAGCTGTACTGAGGCTGCGGTCCCCGCGCACACGGGCTCTCCGCGGACCCTTTGCCGCTCCACCACCGGGCCCTCAGCTCTCCAGGCTGCTCTGTTTCTTTCTTCTCACCTCTGAAACACCCCGCAAAGCTAATGTCATGTGTTGGAGTTTGACGGTTACAAAGACTGATGCCGATTGCTGTATGAGTCAGGATAAGTCATGTCAGCAGCTGTAACAAAACTCCCAAATTTCCGTGGCTTCACAGAATAAAGTTTATCACATTTCCTCTTCCTGGTGCAATGGATTATGGCATTTTCCAGCCCCTCTTGTGACTCCTTAGGGTCCTGGGTATCAGGTTCAGGAAAATGAGAACGAACAGCTGCCTCCAACCCTACGCCGCCTGCTCAGGCTCTGCACGTCTGTGGTTACCATGGAAACAGCAGGTAGACGATGAAGATGCCAGAATGGAGAAGCATCAACCAGGAGAGATGCTCGATTTGTACCGGGCCAGGATGTAAGAGGAAAATGGATGAATATTGTGTGTAGCTGTGACCCCGGCCTCCTGGGCACGGAGGGCCAGTTTCATGGAAGATAATTGTTCCTGACACAGCGGTGGGGTGGGGGTGTCTCAGGATGATTCCAAGGAGCGCAACCTCAACCCTGTGCATTCGCGGTTCTCAATAGGGTCCGCGCACCCGTGAGAAACTAATGTCCTGCCGGCCTCATGGGCGGTGACAGGGCAAAGGGGAGGCGATGCAGACACAGGAAGCCTTGCTGGCTTGCCTGCCTGCTGCCTGCCTGCTGCTGGGCCTCCTGGTTCCTAGCAGCCCAGGGACTGAAGTAATTCACAAGTAATTTACAGCAGAAACTGTGAAGAGGAAAACCCTAAAAAAGGAAAAACAGAGGCAGTAGTGAAGATAGTTTTGCTTTGTGGTAGCAGGGATTGAATCCAGGGCCTTTGCACTGAGCTACAGCCCAGCTTTTTGTTTTATTTTTTATGTTGCAACAAGGTCTCATGAAGTCAGCAAGTTGCTGAGGCTGGGCTTGAACTTGTCATCATCCTGCCTTATATTTTTTAAGACTTTTGATAAAAGGAAAGAGACAAATGGGAGGATAGTAAAGAGAGGTCTTTGTTTAATCACTTGGTTTTATTGTGCGAGGAAGAGGAGATCTGCATGCTGCACATGCATGGAAAAGACCAGACAGGGCCAACCCCACAGCGAGGTCAGGGAGCACAGCCTGAGGAGCAGGGCTCTGAAGGGAGAGGAGGGAGAAGCCAGTACACACCCTCACTCTGCAGATCACCGGCAGAGGGACCCAGAAGGCGGGAGGAGAAGCGAGGAACAGGAAGTCACCCTGCCGACATTTCCGGAGGTAAAACTCTGAGACTGAACCCAGGGAACGACTTGGCAAACAGGACAATGGCAGCATGGGAGGTTGATAACACTGGGGAAGAAAAGGGTGGAGACTCGCAAGGGCCCAGTAGGCTCCCATAAGAGCCCATTTTGTGCGTTGAATGAATGAGTGCATGAATGAGTGCATGCGTGAATGAGTGCGTGAATGAATGAGTGCATGCATGAATGAATGAATGAGTGCATGAATGAGTGCATGCATGAATGAATGAGTGCATGAATGAGTGCATGCGTGAATGAGTGAGTGAATGAATGAGTGTGTGAACGAGTGAGTGAATGAATGTGTACATCAGCTACTTCAAGACTCATTCTGCAGAAAAGGACACTGAAGTCTTGACAGGGTACCAGGCAGAGGGGAACAAGCCCTGAGAGTCAGTGCTGCCCCTCTTCCCCCTGTGCCAGCTCCAGGGCCTTCACCATTTCCTTAGCTTGCATGAGCCACGTTTCCTAATTTGGAAAAAAATGTGGATGATCCGAGTGCCTGCTTTTCCAGTGGTTGAAGGAAACAGTTAATGAATTTTTAGAGCATCTGGCATTTGCAAATAACTAAACAGGTGGGCTCTGTTTATCAACTGCAAGCCCTAGTCAGTATCCTTATTTTTTGTCAGTGCCTGTCTGGGATGCAGAGCAGTGATGCCCCTTTCGGGGAAGCGGCCCGTGCGTGCGACACATTCTCCCTTCGACCTTGACTGCTTCTCCCCCCACACAGTGACCCTCTTCCCCATTTCCAAGCGTTTACCTCCTACTTTCCTAGCACTGCTCCTTTACTTAATTAATTTGTTCGTATCAGGTTTCTCATATAAAAGAAAATGTATCATAGTCATCTTTCTCAGTCTGGCTTATTTTGCTTCAAGATGGTCTTAAATTCCACCCATTTTCTGCACATGACATGATTTCATTCTTTATGTCTGAATAATATTCCACAGTGGGCTGATACCACGCGTTCTTTATGTACTCATTTGTCAATGAGCACCTA
This sequence comes from Dasyprocta punctata, assembly GCA_004363535.1. Classification (NCBI taxonomy): domain Eukaryota; kingdom Metazoa; phylum Chordata; class Mammalia; order Rodentia; family Dasyproctidae; genus Dasyprocta; species Dasyprocta punctata. The sequence continues at coordinate 47,938 of RJWM01003794.1, forward strand.
AGATGCTTCCATGGCTTCTCTACTGTAAATGGTGTCGCTGTAAACAAGGGCATGCAGGATGGCTACGGGATGCTGATTTTAAACATGCAGGAGAGTTTGAGCTGAGCCTGGATTTTCCTTTCGCATCCAACTAAATGAATTGGAAAATCCAGTCCCTCCCCCAACTTTCCAAGGCCTTCCAAGTGGCCAAAAGATAGCATTTTATGGGTTCTCTGTTTTTCAAGTAGGTATTATTGGAGAAACAGACACAAGACAATGGGATGAAAAATTCTTAATGAAAGTCATCAGCACCCCTTTGTCCAGCTGGAGGCCTGGTGTGAGCGGCCCCACAGTACGGGGACACAGACACACTCAGACCACACAGCCCTCCCACCCCTCTGCCCTGTCCCATCACTAAGTAGGGTGAATTTAAGACTGTGCTTCGATGCCTGGTGACAACATAGCACCAGCTGAGTGTGGCGACTTTGTAAGTCTTAGAAGAAAACGCCATCCTGATTGTGAACATTCAAGCAGAGTTGGATTTATTCTGTACTATTAACAACTCCATTGGAAGCAGGAGATAGAATCCAACATAAAACAAATGCAGACCTCAGTGCATAGATCAAGTCTTCCTCTTTCTTTCTTGTCAAGCTACTGTTCCTTCTGCAGTCGGTACATCCACACATGTGGTTTCAGACATCGTCTTTATCTTAGCCCTGGATGCTGTAACCAGGCAGCATAGCTGTCTGTCTTACAAACACTGTCACAACCCCTGCACACACGGCGGGGTGCAGGGTTAGAAGGCAGTTCTCTCTCCCTTTCTCTCTCCCTCTGCCAGAGTAAATCAAGTCACTGTTCTAAAATAAGCAATGCTGTCTTAGTTAATTTTCTCATTGCTGAGACAAAATACCGGACACCCAAAGTTAAAGGAGGAAAGGCTTACTTGACTCACAGCTTGTAGAGGTTTCAGTCCATCACCGACTGGTTCCAAGGCAGGGAAGCGTGGTGGAGGGGCATGGCAGAGGAGTAGCAGTTCATGGCAGGCAGGAGGCAGCAAAGCAAGCAAGTGACAAGACAAGCCTCCTTTTGTCACTTACATTGTATCCCGGCTACCTGGATTAGGGTGGTGCCAAACCAATCAATGGGCTGATTTAGTAATCACCCACCCATAATCCTGGTACCCTAAATCCTAGGATTGCACCATGAATCAATCACACACTTTAGATTCAGCCACCTCTGGGAAAAAAAAACCCACCTATGACCACATGAGGCTTTGGGAGGACATCTAGATGCAAGCCATAACATATACCTTTTTATTCTGGCTTATAAGTTACCAAAAAGAGTTGATGACAAGAAAAGAAAACTTGCATGACTAGCTGCAATTTTATTACCCGTCTGGTTACCTAGACAAGTCTTCAGAGACTTGACATTTTTTTTTTTGGATGTTCTAAAAATGGATGCTATGGATCAGCTAAAAATATGATAATTAATGAGTATACTTTGACTCACATAATAGCAAATGTCACTTTCCTATAAGACAGGCGTGTTAATCATAAGTGCTAAGTTCACCAGAAAGCAGCAGAACCTAACAGGAGACTGTCTTAGTTACTTTTTTCTCGTTGTTGAGACAAAATACCTGACGCCCAAAATGAAGGAAGGAAAGGTTTGTTTCTTACAGTTCTTGGAGGTTTCAATCCACACTCAGTTGGTTCCAAAGCAGCGTGGCATGGCAAGGAAGCCATTCATGGTGGCCACAAAACAGCCTGGTGAGAACTGGCAAGAGAGGGAAGACACACTTTCTTCCTACCCTTATACTATATGTCGGCTCCACCCCGGGGCAGGTGCTGCACTCACACCACCAATCCCAGCACCAGACAACAAACCAATCGTGAACACCAGACTCAGCCACATCCATGCCATGATTGCATGAGACTTGGCAGGGCCACAGGAACATAAACCATAACAGAGACTAAGGGCACTTTTGAGTCAGAAGGTCTCCCCTGGCAGTTGGGATTTACCAGTTCCTACGTGCAGCCAGGAGCCCTCCCTGGGCAGTGAGGGGATTTGTGAAACCAGGATCCCAGGCTCACTTTCACAGGAAGACTCCCCGCTGTTAGCAGCAGGCCATCATCTTCCCAGCTCAGGCTGGATGCTGAGAACCCACACAGACCCTGCTGTGTCTCACTACCTCTGTTAATGGATTTAGACTCTAGGAGAAACTCAGCACAGTGGTGCTCAACAGTAACTATGTTGCCCCGTCTTGATGAATTACTCGACGGATGTCAATCGGAAGAGATGAAGAAGCCAAGCTCATGGTTTGTGGTGCTCCCACAGTCATTCATTGAACAAAAGTTCACAGAGTTCCGAGTAGGCTGGGCTGGATGCTGAATGCTGCCAACAAAGAGATAAAATGACACGGAAGCCACAGAAGGGAGCAAGAGGTGACAGGGGACATCTCTGTGGAGTTACAGCAGGCACACAGAAGGCAGGAGAAGGACAGGGACAAGGACAGGCCCAGGGATGGGGTAAGATGAGCTTCACACACAGGCAGGAGCTGAGTCTTCAGAAATAAGCTCCTGCAGTCCCAGGAGAGGGCTGAGGACATCCCCGGCAAGGTGTGGGGCAGCTCACCCAGGCCACATTCGGGACCCTGCAAGAGACTGAATGTCACTATGAGCTCCAGGGTATTAGTATTTCTTCATGAAAGCTCCCCAGAAAGAAAATCACTGTCACATGCTGCATTATAGAATCATTTCTTGCCTTTACTTTTCCCTTGCAAAAAGGAGTGCAGTTCTCCATCTCTTCCTTCACTCAGCGAACACCTCAGGTACCAAAGGTGGGAGTGAACTAGGACTTCACAGTGCTGACTGTCCAAATGTGTGTGCGTGTGTGTGTGTAATACATCAAGTGTGATTCAAAAACACACAGTGTTTAAATGAAAAATATTGCTATGAAAGACTCATTGCCATGAATCCCCTCTGAATCGTCCCCTCACTTTGCACACTCGTCCCATCATCCTGGCCGCTTCCTGCAGCAGCTCTGGAGCCCTCTTTCCTGAGGGTCTTTAGCTGTGCTGTCCTGGCTGCCCGATGTCCTGAATGGATTTGAAACATTTCCCTTTGAAGGTTATTGTGACTTTGGAAAACAGCCGGAAGTCGCATGGTGCCAGATCCGATGACTGAGGTGGGTGTGGACACAGCATCGTGTTTTTATGAGCCTACTTTCCCTTGAGTGACACTGAACAGCATGTTTTTATCACACCTCATAGATGCCAGCCATGTCTTGTGGCAGGAACAACAGTGCATTGGCTTCATTGTCCCCCTGAAACTTAACTGCACCCATAGTACAGTGAAACGGAGGACAGTTCCAGACTGTGCACTGCCTCACCTGGGGAATCAGTGATTTTCCTCCGTGACATCATCCCTCAAACACAAGCATTTACCTTGCTACCCGGCATGGCTCGGGAATGAACGGCTTCCAGTCCTTCAGGAGCTTCTTAGAATCACAGACCCTTGGCCTTGCCCCACACTGTCCGAGGCATTTAGAGGCCACAGGTGATTCCCACAAATGGGAGAGCTTGAGGTTTTGTTCTCCAGCATGGCTGCACATCAGACAGTGCATCAAAGGCCCGCGGCCTCTCCTGGAAGACCGACTTATTCAGTCACAGACTCTGCTGGGGCCTCAGAGGGGTTTACAGCTCCCCAGGGGAGCCTGATCCTCAGTAGGTGTGAGAACTGCGGGAGACAGGACTCTTCCCCCTTTAGCCTCAAAGCCAGCAGCGGGGACAAGAAGGGGCTCAGTTACCCCAGAAGTGGAGGAGGAGGGAGAGTTAAGGAAGTCAGTACAGCAGAGCCGGAAGGAGGCCCTTGGCTGGATACGGACAGAATGGGCTCTCGTCAGCCGTCCCCAGTGGGAGCTTGCACCGTGCAGTTTGCTGAGAGCCAGAAAGGTTGGTGGCTTCTATGAGAGCGTGCGTGGCATCAAGACTAGATTCAGAAAGGGGGGTGCTATGCGTCTCGCGATCAAAAGGAAAGCGTCCCCCTCCCTAGAGGAAGCAGAGCTCATCCTGGGCCTTCCCAGTGCAGAAGAGTGACTCGCACTGGGCTTGGTCTGGAAGGGACTGAATGATCTAAGGCCCGCTGCCTCAAAGACATCCCCGCAGTGATGGCTTTCATAAAGCCATTATATATATAATATCCCTGGATAAGAGCCAAGGAAATAACATTAAAATGCATGAAAATTCTGCTGGGTACTAAGAACATATGGTCCAAGTACACAGCTTGATGCAGGAATAAAAATTAGCACAAAAAGAGGGAAGGATAAGCAGCGTATCCTTCACACAAGTCCTCATAAAACTCGCTGCTGTGACTCGGGCTGTGGCTCAGTGAGCGGAGGATGAAAGTTTAATCCTCTGGCCTTCACACCTTTGCTTTGTGTTGTGGGCTCAAGGAAAAGCCTGGAGAAGCAAGTGATAAGGCTAGTGTCCATTCAAGAAAACGCATACCTCCATCCAAGACTTGGGCAAGAACAGAGAAATATCCATTGTGCGTCAAGTTGGACCAAGGCTATCTCCAAAAGAGAGTCCAGTTTTCCCAAGAAAGAGCCTGTCCTTGTGACAATCCATGAATGTATGAAAGATTGGCCACATCCTGAAATTCCACAGGCCACCCACGACACGCAGTACAGAGTGCGGGGACCTACGACTTTCAGACCCCCATTTCTGGGGTCCCACAAGACCCATGCCACATCTCAAAGGCCCTGGATAGAAGAGAAATTCTTTCAGAGAAACTGGAACTTGATAGGCCTGAAAGACAAAGAGGCCGTTGAAGAATCAAAACAGGTGGGGGTGATTTGGGCTGAAAGACAGGATTTTTGGACCAGAGACAGAATGGCACCGGGACAGGAGGGCCTGAGGGCTGGCCTGGCTGGTGGATTCATTTGTAGGAGGAGCCAGGGGAGGCACGAGTTGGTCCTGTTCCCTCCATCAGCCACTCCTTCCCGCGGAAGAGCTCAGCTTGGAGGAGGAAATCACTCTTGCAGGCTCAGCAACACCCCTGGGCACTCTCCTCCTAAGCCTTCATGGCCTCTCGTTCGACCTGTGGGACCTCCATTGGTTCCATTCTTCCCAGTCACCTCCACTTCTCTCAGCACTGACCGCTTCACCTCTCTCTTGATCCCGTGCAGGGACCTAACTTACTTCCAACCTGGGGCCCTCTTCTCCCAACCGCTACATGCACAGTAACTAGAGGGAGAGGTCTTCCTAAGGTCTTAACCAGGCATCTTTTCAGAAACATAGCCCTTCTCCAGCTGGGTGAAATAAAGACAAGTTTTGTTTTGTTGGTTTGGTTTGGTTTGGTTTGGTTTGGTTTGGTTTGGTTTGGTTTTGGGGTTTTTGACACAAGGTCTCACTATGTAGTTCAGGCTGGCCTTGAACTCACTATGTAGCCCAGAATGGTCTGGAACTCACAGCAATCCTTCTGCTTCAGCCTTCTGCGTGCTGGAGTTGTGCCACCATACCTGGCAAGACAAGTTTTAAAAACATACCATGGACAAGAGTGGGGACACAGGAATGGACAGACCGCAGGCCTCTGGAGAAAAGAGAGAAGAGCTAAGGTGCTGCACTCCGTTCTCTGGCTTGAAGATCTGTGTGGTCTCTGTCACTGTTGCTTCCTCTTTTTTTTTTTTCTTTCCCCCCTCCCCATTCTCTCGTCTGACTTCCTCTGTTTGTGGCGTCTCCAGCTGGCTCCCAACTCAGAGTGTCTGGAATCCTGCGCCCGCTACCGGAGGAGTGAAGCCCTAACTTCTCTGTTCAAATTCCAGAGAGCGAGACTCTGACTCATGGTTGATAAGGAACAAACTGGCTGTGCCTGGTCTGGATGAGCATTGCTAATTCAGAGGACAAGGCTGCATCCCACCAGTCTCAGCCATCAAAACCTCGTCCTGAGCAAGGAGTGTGAGCAACCCCAGAGCCCACAAGAGCTGACTGGGCACCTGCCTGTGCTAGGTGTTGCACTGAGAAGCAGGAATCACCCACTGGAACAAAGCCCCTAGTGCTACATGTAGTGAATGCTGTAGCACAGGCATCCTCAAGCCCCAGGGCACAGGCCTGCAGCAGCCCCTGGCCTGCTAGGACCCAGGCTGCTCAGTAAAAGGTAAGCAGCAGGTGTGGCTACCTTTGCGTTTCCAGCTGCCCCCATGTCTGCATCACACCTGAGCTCCGCCCCCATCAGATGGTCATTAGATTCTCATGGGAGCTTAAACCCTGTTCCTGATGCGACTCTAACATCATAATAAGAGAACTAAAGTGCACGGTACATGGAATGCACCAGGACCATCCAATACCAACCCCAGCCCCATTGATGGAAAAATCATCTTCCCTGAAACTGGTCCCTGGTGATGCAAGGACTGGGGAGCCCTGCCGCAGAGGAAAAGAAGCATCGCGAAGGAGCCAGCGTGGACAGGGAGTGGAATCCAGGTGGGTTTTCTGAGCAGACGGCTCATGCACAGAGACGTGACGCAGAGAGAGGAACACGGCTGCCATCTGAGGCTGGAAGAGCGTGTCACCGTGCGGGACAGGTGAGGACCAGGTGTGTCAGGTGGTAGGGAGGGGCTGCAGTGGCCGCAGTGAGCCGGCAGTGCTCAGCAAGGCTGCAGCAAGATCATCAAAGCCACCAGTGGCTTGTGCTCAGGGGGGCTGGCGCCCTGGCGGGACCTGCATTTTTGAAGATGTCTCTGGCTGCTGCACAATAAAAGCAATCTGGGAAACATAAGCAGAGGCAGGGAAATCTGCTGGGGACCCAGTTTGTGGCTGTTCAGGCAAGAGATAATGCTGGCTCTTCCTAGAAAGGGCTGCCAGTGACTGAGAAGCTGACCGATGTGAGGGGCACTGAGGAGGCAGGACGGGCAGGACTCAGGGATGAGTTGCATAAAAGGACATGAAGGACTCACTGAGTCACTAAGTTGCCCAGGTTGTATTCAAAAATTCGAGATTCTCCTGTCTCAGACTCCCAGAGTGCAGGGCTTGCAGGCATACAGCAAGGCTGTGCCCTCTGCATTCGTTTGTGACAAGACCCAACATCTCAGTTCCTTCACCATCAGGCCCCAGCCAGCATCTTAGCTCCTCCCAGCTCTGTGCTACAGTCTGCACTCCAGGGATTCGGCCACCTGCCGCTCTTAGGTGCCCTTGGACAAGGCTCTTCCCTTTCCCAGTCATCTGGCAAACTCTGCTCATCCTTCAGAGCTGTGATCAATGCCAGCCGCAACTCTGTCACATGGAAGTCGCTCAACATTCTGTGAGGCCCCCAGGGTTGCAACCATATGTGAGCGTATGTGACTCATTTCGTGCCCTGTACTGTGCCTAATTGTTTTGGCATTTTAAAAAAATGGTTTTGAAAGAACACGGAGAGATTATGCCCCATCTCTGGGTCTGCCCCTTTCCCACAACCTGTCTATCTGGTTAAGACCCAGTCTCTTCCCTACCTAGCACGACCACTTCATTCTCTCTGCCATCTCTACAGAATGGCTGGAAATTCAGATCACCTTTGGGAGCTTCCAAAGTAACTATGGTGTCACCAACTCATGTGTAACAATCTATATTAGCTTTTTTAGGGAGAGGGTCTTATTTAATATGTGCTATGTATTTCTAAAACTTGGGCCCCTTTATAACTGATGTTGATGAGCTGTGTGACCTCAGTTTCCCCAGGTGTAAATAAGGAGTCATGCCTGGTTAACTTAGATATGGTTTAGATCTGGAGTGCCCCCCAAAGCCTCATGTGTTCAGAGGTGATTGGATCATGGAGGTACTGTACTCGTTGGTGGAGTAATCCATTGATGAATTCATAGATGAATGTGGTATAGGAAATGGGACCTGATTGGAAGAGGCAGGTTACTGGGGTGTGGTCTGGAAGAGTGAATCTCCCTCCTCAGTTCCTCCCTTCTCTCTCTGCTTCCTGACCACCATGATGTGAGCAGCAACCCCTACCAGACCCTTCTACCATGTTGTTCTTGCTTTAAAGCCAAACAACCATGAACTGAATCCTTTGAAACCGTAAGCTAGATTAAACCTCTCTTACTTTACATTGTGAGTATCAAGTATTGTGTCCTAGGGATGGGAAAGTGATTAGTATGATCCTGTGAGCTTCACAACTCTAGCTTTTAGACTCCTTAGGTAACTGGTGGAATTCAGTGAAAAATGCCATGTCTCCATGCACACCAGAGTGGAAATTGGTATTGATCACAACCTTGGGGGATTATGCATATCATCATCAGGATTTATGCATTTTTTTAAATCCCTGAAGAATACAGACAGGAGGAAAAATTAATAATAACCAATGCTCATTAAATTCATATACGAAATTCAGGGCAAAACTGTCCCGCAATGCACTGTACTTTGTTTGCCTGGGGAGATGTAGAAAGGGCATCCCCAGGGCTCCTGTGTGCACCCGGTAGCAATAACCACTCCAAGAACAACCTCCTTCCTGCGTCTCACATGTATTCGTGCAGCTTTGCTGACTCCACTGTACAAGTGACTCAGACTCAAACAGCACAAGGAGTTGGTGGGATTTTTTTTTTAATTAGAAGAAGAGTCTAAAATAGAATCATAGCTGAAAATGGAAGAGGTAATTATCCTTTATTGAAATCATCTGTGAATCCAGAAAAGAGGCACATTTCTTTTTTAACTTTTGAAAATCTCTTTATCAGATAAATAGCAAGCGACCCCAAATGGAAAGGTTCATCCAGGCTCTTCAGGACTGGTGTAAGGAACCAAGTCCTGGATGAAGAAAATAGCGTTTCTGAAATGACATCAAATCACACCTGATGAGCGACTCCACGTGGGCAGCAAGAGGAAGGGAAGGTTCAGAGTGACCGGCATGTTTCTGCTTCATTTCCTGAGGTAAGGAATGGGGAGAAACACAGTGAGAAGGCGATGAGCTCCATTTTTACATTTGATGGGCCTTGGGGAAGATGTCAGTAAAGGCATTCTGGAGGCCAGTGGTCCCCAATCTTTCTGGTGCCAAGGACCAATTTCATGTGAGACAGTTTTCCATGGGCAGCGGTGGAGGGGATGATGGTCTGGGGATGATTCAGAGGAGTGCACATCCTGGATCCTTCATGGGCATCCTTCTCAGTTGGTCCCTAACACCCTGCTGATCTGGCAGGAGGCAGAGCTCAGAGGCAATGCAGTGATGGGGCGTGACCGGAACCACAGAGGAAACTGTGCTTGCTTCCCTTCCGCTGCGCATCCCCATTCCTAGCAGGTTTCAGACAGGCACCCAAGCATGGCCCTGAGGGTGAGGGTCCCTGCTGTAGGCAGATGGCTGTATGAGCAAAACCTGGGTCAGACCCTTGGCTGCAGCAGATGAAAATACACAAATGGAAGCAGCACCCTTGGCAGTGGGAGAAGTGACCTGGGCTCCTGGCCCTCCAGTCCCTAGCAGCAACCAGGTGTCATGGGTACAGTGACTTCAGGACATGCTGCTCCTGGGAGCAGGTGACCAGCAGCTTCCTCACTGCAGGAGGGAATCAGACAGGAACTGGGGTGAGTACGTGCTCCCAATGCAGTGAGGGGCAGAGTTCTCAGGTGGGGAGCACGCAGGGGTTGTTTTGGGTGCACTGAATAGCCCAATGCGATTAAATCCTAAGATGTAGGAAGCGAAGTTAACATGCAGGTAGAACCAGGCTGTGCTGAGTTTAAATGCCACACCAAGCTCCTGGGTTTCCTCCCGTTGGAAGGGAACAAAGACATCATTCAGTTTTCTCAGAGCTGGAGGATGCTCAACTATTTTCTCCTTCTAAGCAGCACCCCGGTGGCATTTTTTTTGCCTGTGTCTGATCTAATGTCTTGTCACATGACATAGTTCTCAAAGATGGATTCACATTATGAAGACCTGGAGTGAACAGAAAAGAAATGATATCTAAGTCCCACCCATCAATCTATCCCAACATTTTCTGCACATCTCAGGTACCAGTATTGTTTAAAGTTGTACGGGTGATCACAATAGGTGGCCAGGGTCAAGAAGTAAAGCCTGAGGTTCAGATCTTCTCTGTCAGTAGCACAGAATCCCTGGCCAGGAAGTTGTCTGTAAAATGCTAAAATGCCAAAGACCTAAAGCCATTGTCATATGCAAGAAGTTGATTTGAAAACCACGAGGATGGACCCAAGGACTTGACCTCGAGACGCAATTCTAGATCTGGTCTTAGGTTCACACTCCTTTAGCTCCTGTCCCAATGAAGCAACCCAAGCAGCAGTCTGCCTGGTGGAGCCTCCAGTGTCCCTCCATCTAGACCACTGTTCCTGTGGCCACCCCGGAAAACTCAAATGAACCATCCCCACACTAGCAGAGGTCAGCGGGAACTTTGGCTTCCGCCTGTCAGTAAGGGATCAACAAATAAAATGTTCCACTTCTAGAGGATAGGATTTTTTTTCTGATACTGTTACTTATGATATTTGTTAAAAGTGCAGCCAGGTAAGTGTGTAACTGATATATTCGTGGGTTGGCCTGTTGCACATCAATAGCCATAGCTTGTTGATTGCAGATGAAGAGTATATCTCAGAGGGGTTACAGGTTACATCTGCATCACGAAAAACCAAATCTCTAGCACGCCTATCTTTTCTGTGCTGTCCTGGCTGCCTCGTTGTCCTGGATGGATTCAAAATGTTTCCCTTTCATGGCTGTTTTTGTTTTGTTTTTTGTTTTGTTTTGTTTTGTTTTTTGAGACAAGGTCTCACTGTGTAGTCTAGGCTGAGACTTGAACTCACTGTGCAGCCTAAGCTGACCTCAAACTCATGGCAATCCTCCTACCTCAGCCTCCTGAGTGCCGGTATTAGAGGTGTGTGCCACCATCCAGCTTTCGTGGTCGTTTTGACTTTGAGGAAGAGCCAGAAGTTGCGTAGCGCCAGATCCAGAGAATAAAGTAGACAAGGACACAGTGTCACATTTTTACGAGCCTGCCTTTCCATGGGCTGGTGCTTGCCAGCTGCGTGTGCCGTATTTTTGATCCCACCTCTTAAAGACCCTCAGGAAAGAGGACTCCAGAGCTGCTGCAGAAAGCGGCAAGGACGATGAGGAGGGTGTGTAGAAAGTGAAGGGGAGTATTCTCAGGGGGCTTCATGGCAATATTGCTTACTATCATATATTTTTTAAATGTAAACATTCACCATATAATTTAATCACATGTTATATACATCCGTGGGTTTCCCTGACCCCATTAAGAGGATGCTTGACTATAGATCTCACAGGACTGTTACGGCAGCCTCAGGAATGTAGTCTTCACAGTGTCTGAAGTCCAGGCAGAGAAAAGGGTATTTAAGAACCCTGAAATAGCACGGCAGAAAGTTGAGATTCACTTACTGCATATAAAATGATCGAAATCCCCTCTTTCACTCTCTCTTTTCTTCTCTTTTCCCCTGGCTCTGTGGCCTACAAACCACAGCGCATAAATCGTGGCACAAACCAAGCTGGAATATCAATAAACCCACAGCAACCTGAGGCAGGAACTCGGCCTGCAGGGTGGGTTTTTTTGTTTTGTTTTGTTTTTTGGGCTTTTTTTTCCTGTCTGTCTTTCTTTTTTAGCCCTTGGTTGGCAGCCAGGTTGATGAAAGGAGAAACCAAAGAGAATAACAGCTTTGCCGCAGTAGAAAACGAAGTTAGAATTCAGGAAACGTCGCGTGCGCCTCTCTGTAAAATCACGAGGAGTGACGGCCCCCGGCTGGGCAGGGTTTGGAATGAGCCCGGGCCTGAGGCTGCAAGCCCCGCACCTGTGAGGTACCCTGGAGCTGTGGGGTTAACTGTGTGTTCCTCCAAATGCATATGCTAAAGCCCAGCACCTCCGAATGTGACCTCACTTGGAAATAGTCTGCTTACAGTGCAAATTTAGCTAAAGTGAAGTTCTTCGCAGGGGTCCTGGTGCAGTGTGGCTGCTGTCTTTATGCAAGGGACAGTTCCACACTCGCACATGTATGCAACACAGCACGCCCACCCTGGAGCGAGCACAGCTCAGAGACCGGAGACAGAAGATGCAAACCAGGGCAGTGGTGACAGACAGGCAGCGTCACTTGTTGTCATGTCCAGTGTGACATTGAGAGTGGCGTGACAGGAAGCCGGAGCCCAGACTGGAGACAGCTTGCTGGTCCAGCGACGCTGTCTCACTTAAAACCATTTGGCAGGCAAGCGGAGGAAAGGGGGCTTCAGTCTCCTCTCTCGGGACCCGGTGCCAGGCCGCTAAGTGACAGTAAGGGTGACACATTGTAGGAGTCGCACTGAGACATGGCAGGCTCTGAATCACTGAGTCCTTGCAACAGTCCTGGGAAATATTATTACCACCCTTATTATTGCTAAGTGCACTTCTCAGAGGAAGACACTGCTCCTGGGGGTTGGACCACTGCTCGGTCCTCACCACTGGTTAGCGATGACCACTTTTCTTCACCTTTATCTATGACCCCTCTGTGTTGACATGAGCATTGACAGAGTTCGTAGCATTTTTTTTTATAGAAGCCAAGGCCAACTGATGCTATAAATATGATTATTTATATGTGTGTAGATAGATAGATAGATAGATAGATAGATAGATGAACAAATTACATACTTTTTTATTTATTTATTGTACTCATAATGGAACCAAGTTTCTTCCCATTGAATTAAATCCTTGGCTATTTATTATTATTATTATTATTTTGAGATAGAGTCTCACTAAGTCATTAAGTTGCCTAGCCTTGGTTTGAACATGTGATTCTCCTACTTCAGCCTCACAGAGTGCTAGAATTGCACGCTTGTGCTGCCACACCTGGCTATTATGAGGTATGATGGAAAAATATGATGTGCTTTTAAGTGAAAAAAAAAAGTATTGCAGTAAAAGACACATTGCCATGAATTCCCCTCAAATCCTCATCCTCACTTTAAACATACTCATCCCATCATCCTTGAAACTTTCTGCAGCGGCTCTGGAGCCCTCTTTCCTGAGGGTCTTTAGCTGAGCTGTCCTAGCTGCCTCCATATCCTGACCATTCAGGACATCAAATTCAAAGTGCCTCCCTTTCATGGTCATGTTGACTTTGGGGAAGAACCAGAAGTCGCACAGTGCCAGATGCGGTGAATAAGGTGGGTGAGGACACAGTGTCGTGTTTTCACGAGCTGACTTTCTGCGGAATGACACTGGGCAGCAGTATTCACCATATTTTTATCACTCTGGTGAAGACACTCAAGAAAGAAGACTCCGGAGCTGCTCCAGAAAGTGGCAAGGATGACAGACGAGTGTGCTAGAAACAAGAAGGGAGATTTTGAGGAAAACTCATGGCTATGTGTCTTTTAGTGTGACACATTTTTAAAATTCAAACATTCATTGTATTTGTGCTCCACCCTTTATGTGTGATACATTTAACCTAGAAGGAAATACACACTTATGCAAGTTTCACAGTTACCTTTATTGAGGTTAGAAGTGCCATCTTGTCTATTTTAGTCCTAATACAGTAGGAATTTATACTGACTCCAGGATCACTTAGCATTTGTTTTCAATGAAAGCACAAAACCAAACCCAAGTTGAATTTTCTCTTGCATTACCTTTCCCAGTTTTGTAGAGAAGGTTGTCCTACAAAGTATTTTGGTCAGATATGATTAGTGAATAGGTGTTTCTGAGAACCCCAAATATATATATTGGGAGACCACACAGAATTTTTTGAAGAAGGAAATGTGATATGACTTTCACCACCTTGCTAAATTTATAAGAATTATCAGAATAGTTAAGGTTGGGTGGGAGGACTGTACCTTCATACAGTCATGAACTCTAACTCCCTGGGGTTCTCTATCAATGTTTTCATGGAATGAAAATGATATATTGGAATAATGACTTTCAAAGACCAATACAAATAAAATCCATTCATCACAGTTGCTCTGTTTTGTTTCATAGAGCTGTTGTTGCTATTGTCATACTGGGAATTGAACTCAGAACTTTCTCACTGAACTACATCTCCAAACTCCTTGTATTTTTATTTTGAGACAGGGTCTCTCTAAGTTACTAAATTGCCCAGGCTGGGCTCAAACTTGTTATCCTCCTGCCTCCCAGAGTTACAGGTGTGTGGTACCATGCCTGGCTCCATCACTGCTTTTATCACAAGTCTGAGTATAAATGCATCTCATACTCGATGCTATGTTAGGCAAAAATAACACAATGTGGTTATGCTGCTTTCTTGATGTAGAGCCACATTTAGCAAAACAAACAAATCAGGAGGATAAATAAGATGTAACAAGAGCCACTAAGATGCAAGAACTCACTCAGGCATGGCATCAAGCACCTGAAGGCCCTGCATGCTGGTAGGCTGAGAGAGGAGGATTGCAAGTTTGAACCTAGCCTGGGCAACTTAGCAACTTAGTGAGACCCTGTCTCAAAATGAAAAAAAAAAGTGCCAGGATGTAGCTCAGCAAAAAGGCCTTGAACTCAATCCCAAATACCACTAAACCAATCAAGAAAGAAGGAAATGTCAAAACAAGGGCTTCACAGTGCCATGGGCTAAAGGCTCAGAGACTGTCCTAGAAGACTGATTTGGCACCCATGTCAGGGTGGTTTTGTGAGCACTGAGTTTAAAGCCATGTAGACAGAGCCTGTGGGTGTGCAGGTGAAGAGCAGCCTGGGGCTGGGCCGGGTCTCAGTGAGGGAAGGTTGCAGAGGAGACCTGAGTCTCCATTGCTTAAACGCAACTGAAGTTTGGCTCTTTGTCCCAAACTTAAGACACTCCAACATGTGCCAGTGCCAGGGCAATGGTATCACCTGTACAGGTAGCTTCTTCATCTGCAAATGTGTAATAAATAATGGTCCTAACTTGATGGGGATCTGTGAACAGCAGGCTAGATGATTTCTGTGATACATTTAACACAGTCCCAGTCCCAGGTTAATTCTGGGCAGAGATCAGCTAAGACTGTCACTGTATGAAGAGCTGACATTGGAGTCTGACAGAGAGGATGAGAGTTTTGCTACATGGAGAAGGGTGAAGACTTCAGGGGTGCATCCCAGCCAGCCCCGCAGGTTCCAGAGGTTCTAAACTCCACCCAGCCAGGAGAAAGTCACCAGCGCCACACTCAAGGAGTTTGTCCTAGCTAGCCACCTGGGTTCCAGAGGTTCAGAACTCCACCCAGCCAGGTGCAAGGCCCCAGCGCCACACTCCAGGGGTGCATCCCTGCTGGCTTCACGGAGGATCTGAGCTCTGCCCAGCCTAGCAGTCCCAGCACAATTCATTGGGGGAACACCCAGCTAGCCTCACAAGTCACAGAGGTACTAAGACCAGCAAAGCCCAGAGCCCTAGAGCCATCCATCAGGGAGTGACCAGCCTAGCTAGCAGGTCAAGAAGATTTTGAGCTCTGCCCATCACAGTGCAAGGCTCTGGCACCATAGTTTGGGGATGCGCCCCAGCTAGCCACATGGATATCCAAGTATCAAAATTCTGCCCAGCACAGCATTCCAGTGCCATCCATCAGGAGGGTGCCTGGCCAGCTGCACAGGTCCCAGAGTTAAATAACAAAACAAAGGAGCAAGATGCAGTCTCAGTCCTCCAGTCCACAGAGAGCAAACCCGGGAGGCATTGAAATGGAAGACACTGGAAATCACACAACTGAACTTCCTGAAATGATAGCAACTGAAGTAAACAAACAACTCCATGAAGCTATAGAGAAAATCAGATCAGAAATAAAAACAAATGACAAACATTATGAAAGAAATGTTGAGTATATCTAAAGAAGATCTAGATAAAAAAATTAGAGGAACATAAGAAAATGATGGAAACCTTGAATGAACAATGTAAGACAGAATTAGAATGCATGAAATACATTCAATGGGATACTCAGGAAATTGAAAATTCCATTGAAAACTGGAAAAGCCCCTGGAATGAAGCTGAAGATAGATTCTCAGACCTTGAAGACAGTGTGGAAGCTTAGGATCATGAAAGGAAAGATATTTTAAAAATAACAAGGAACCAGGAAACAGCAATTCAACAGCTGCAAGATGATGCAAAAAGAAACAAAACTGATAGGTGTCAACAAAAAAGCAGGGGTCAACACAAATGACATATGAAGGCTATTTATAAAAACAATAGCAGAAAATTTTCCAAGCAAAGGAAAAGAACCTGATATAGAGATAAGTGAGGCATACAGAACTGCAATTAACCATAACAAAATAAATCTTCACCTAGACATACAATAATTAGGATCTCAGAAATTTAGCACAAGAGAAGAATACTGAAAGCTGTCAGAGAAAAGAAATAGATCACCTACAAAGGAAAGCCTATCAGAATCATCACAGACTTCTCAATAAAAACCTTCAAGTGAAGAAGAACTTGGAGTGAAGTACTTCAAGCCCTGAAAGAAAACAACTTTCAACCCAGATTGATGTATCCTGCAAAACTATCTGTGAAAATTGATGGAGGAATAAGATATTTCCATGACAAAGAACAACTGTTGAAATTCATGACCACCAAAACAACACTACAAAGAATACTGAATGATACACTAGAAAGAGATAAAGATAAGTACACTTATAAGAACAACAGCAGAAGGAAAACACTAAGAAAGGCAAACAATTAAACAGAAAAAGTAGAAAATCAGCCAAGTGTTGTGGCACATGCATTTAATCCCAGCACTCAGGAGGCTGAGGTAGGAGGAGCATTGTGAGCTAGAGACTGGCTTGGGCTACAACGTGAGCAAGCCCAGCCTGAACTACATAGTGTGATCCTGCCTTGAAAAAAATAGGGCTGGGAGTTTGGCTCAGTGGCTTAAGCGTCTGTTTGGCAGGCACAATGTTGTAAGTTTGAGCCCCTGTACCAAAAAAAAAAAAAGTATAAAACCAACAACAGAAAGATAACATGACAGTGATAAGCTAATATGTATCAGTTATATCCATCAATGTAAATGGTCTCAACTCACCAATAAAAAGAAACGGACTGGCAGAGTGGCTTAAGAAACAAAATCCAACAAGAAACACATGTAACTCAAAAGGAAATTCTTAGATAAAAATTAAAGAATGGAAAGCAATACTTCATGCAACAGGAACCCAGAAAAAAGCAGGAGTAACTATTTTTTCTGCAGACAATGCGAACTTCAAACTAAGAATGATCAAAAGAGATAAAGAAGGTCATTACATACTTGTTAGGGGAAAACTTGAAGAGGAAGAGATTATGATTATAAATATATATGCACCAAATATGGGAGCACCCAACTATGTAAGACAAATCTTAATAGACATGAAAAACCAAATAAACACTAATACAGTTATAATGGGGGACCCTAACACTCCATTGTCACAAAGAGACAGATCAACTAAACAAAAAATCAGGAAAGAAATAACAGAACTGAATCACACTTGTGAACAAATGGACGTAGCAGATGTGTACTGAGTGTTCCACCCAACAACATCAGAATACACATTCTTCTCAGCTGCACATGGGTCATTCTCTAAAATAGATCATATACTAGCTCACAGAACATGCTTAAGTAAATGCAAAGGAACTGAAATAATTCCATGCATGTTATCTGAGCATAGCACAATAAATTTGGAAATTAACAACAAACAAACCCATAAGAACCCCATAAACATATGGAAATTAAATAACACTCTCCTAAACAACCAGTGGGTCACAGAAGAAATTAAACAAAATCTACAACCAAACAAAAATGCAAATATAACTTGCTGGAACCTGTGAGACACAATGAAAGCAGTCCACATAGGGAAATTTATAGCGGTAAACTCCCACATCAGGAAAATGGAATGAACATATATAAATGACTTAATGCTATACCTCAAACTTCTAGAAAAAGAAGAGCAAGTCAAGCTCAAAGCCAAAGAAGGGAGGAAATTATAAAGATCAGAGCAGAAATTAAGGCATTAAACTAAGAAAACAATACAAAGAATTAATGAATCAAAGAGTTGGTTCTTTGAAAGAATAAATAAAATTGATAAACCCCTAGATAATCTTACCAAAAATAGGAAAGAAAAAATTCACATCCATGCAATAAGAAATGAAAAGGGTGAAATCACTACAGACCCTGTGGAAATACAGAAGATCATCAATACCTACTTCAAAAACCTTTACTTTCATAGGTTTGATAATACAGAAGAAATGGACAGATTCCTAGAAATGTATGAATTACCAAAGCTGGATCAAGAAGATGTAAAACTTCTGAATAACCCAATTTCAGTTAATTAAACTGAAAATGTAATTAGAACCTTACCAACAAAGAAAAGCCCAGGTCCTGATGGATTCTCTGCTGAATGCTACAAGGAATTTAGGGAAGACCTAAGGCCAACATCCCTCAAACTCTTCAGTGAAACTGAAAAGGAAGCAAGTCTCCCTAACTCATTCCTGGAATCAAGTATTGCCCTAATATCAAAACCAGAGAAAGACCCAACCAAAAAAGAAAATAACCCTAATGAATATAAATGCAAAAATCCTCAATAGAATACTGGCAAATAGAAAGCAACAAGTCATCAAAGAATTATACACCACGATCAAGTGGGATTCATCCCAAGAATGTAGGGGTGGTTCAGAATATGCAAATCAATAAACATAATACACCATATCAACAGAGCCAAAGACAAGAATCACATGATCATCTCAATAGATGCAGAAAAAGCTTTTGACAAAACCCAACACCCATTCATGATAAAAACCCTATGGAAAATCAGAATAGATGATCTTTACCTCAATCTGATAAAAGCCACATATGATAAACCAACAACCAGCATCTTACTGAATGGACAAATACTGAAAACTTTCAACCTAAGATCAGGAACAAGAGTCAGAACCAGCACCATTCGTAGCCCGCCGCCAGACTGGAACAGACAGACCCCAGCCCATTCTGGCACGTGGGCTAGCAAACAAGAAGTACCAATCCTGCCCCCCATAAGTGAGCGGCTTACCCAGACAAAAACAGGCTGTGATGATAGTTATCGAGGTGAAATGCAATTGGATGCCTGTGGTGCTTTGGTGTTTCAATAACATTGCAGGTCTAGGGCCAGTCTGACCATAGGTTCGCAAGATAGTGGTACACAGTAAATCATCTTGGTGGGGGGTCTCCTTCCAAGGGTTGCAGTCATTGCTGATTCCCTATGGTCTGGTTTTGGAAGTCCTATATCATTTCCATTGTTTTGTTGAGCTAGGTTTTATTCTCTTTTGTTTTGTTTGATTATGTCAAATCCGATGGCAGGAGCAGCTATTTCAAAGATAGCAAGATATATTATGATAGCAATTTTGGATTTGCTATTGGCTTGTTTTGAAGTCCTTTATTGCATTCATTGTTTTGCTTTGATTGTTTCTATTCTTTTCTGTTCCGTTTGACTTTTACTATGTCTGAAGATATCTGCAGCTATTTTGAAGACATCAAAAGGCATTATGGTAGCTATTGTTGATTTTGTAATGTTTTGAAGTCCTGCGTGTCTTATACTGGTTTGTTTTGACTGGTTTTATTCTGCTTTATCCTCTTTAAAATAAATAAATATATATATATATATATAAAATATTTTAAATATATAATATACGTGTAAAATGTTCTTTAAATATGATGTAGGCATAATATGATAAATGCATTTAAATATATATTTTATAAAATATGTTTTATAAATATTGCATAATATTTGCATGCATGTGTATGTGTGTGTGTGTATATATATATATATATATATATATACACATATTCCTCTCAGTTTGAAGATTTTAAAGCAAAAAGTAAAACAAAAGAAATAAAAAATTTAGGAAATAATTTATATAACCTAAGGGAGGGATGTCTGCCTAAAAGCCAAACAGAAAACTCAGAAATCATAACGAAGAAGTATATCTATATATTTTTTAAGTTATGACTAATAAATGGCACCAATAAACAAAGTTAAAAGACAAACCACACCATGTAGGACATATGATAAAAAGTTCTCATAAATCAATAAACAAAGAGATAACATTCTGACAGAAAAAAGAGCAAATAAATAAAGTAACTAGAAAGGATAATTCAAAGAACAATACATTCATGGAAATATGCATAATCTAACAAGTAGTTGGAGAAACACTGATTAAAATTATGAAGAGATGGTATTTTTCATTTATCACTTTGAGAGAAATAAAAGAAAATGTTCAGTTGTGGTGAGGAAGTAAGAAAATGGATGAGACTATACCCTGGGACTGATGGAGTGGTAAATTGCCACCTTTTGGGAAATTAGCATACATATATATGTATATATAATATAGCATTTTATTAGTGAGTATTATAAGTATTATAATATTTTACAAAGTATGAGGTTTCAATGGTATGGTATTTACATATATGTGGTATTTAACATATTTTGATCCTGCACATTCCCCCATTACCCTCCCTTGTTTCTCTCTGTATCTTACTCTTCCCCCTTGTTGACTAATAAACTCCCTTCAAATAAAAAAAAAATCAGGAACAAGAAAATGGTGTCCATTATCACCACTCCTATTCAATATAGTTCTGGAAACATTAGCCATAGTATTAGACAAGAGAGAGAAATAAAAGGATTAAGGATAGGAAAGGAAGAAGTTAAATTATTATAATTTATAGATGATATGATACTCTATATTGAAGATCCCTAAAATGCCATTGAAAGACTTCTAAATGTAATAACCAAATTCAGTAATATAGCTGGATACAAAGTCAACACTCAAAAATCAATAGCATCCCTGTATACAAACAACAAACTCACTGTGAAAGGAATAAAGGAAACCACGCCCTTCACTATAGCATCCAAAAAAATGAAATACTTAGGAATCAATGTAACAAAGAAAGGAAAAGATCTATACATTGAAAATTACATTACTCTGAAAAAAGAAATTAAAGAGGATTTCAGAAAGTAGAAAGACATTCCCTGTTCATGAATAGAAAACACAAACATTGTGAAAATGGCCATTCTCCCAAAATTGTTACACAGATTTAATACAATTCCAGTCAAAATACCATTTGCAAACCTCACAGATCTAGAGAAACTGTTCCTAAAATTCATCTGGAACCAGAAGAGACCTAGGATAGCAAAGGCAATTCTGGGCAACAAAGGTAAGGCAGGAGGCATCACAATCCCCAACTTGAAATTATATTACAAAGCTACTGTGATAAAATCAGCATGGTACTGGAATAAAAACAGACCTGAAGATCAATGAAATAGATTAGAAGATACAGCCACAACTACAAACACACTCAGCCACCTCATCTTTGACAAAGGGCCAAACATGTTCACTGGAAGAAAGATAGCCTCTTTAATAGGTGGTGCTGGAAAAACTGGCTTTCCATATGCCAAAACTAAAACTAGACCCATGTCTATCACCATGCACTAAGCTAAAGTCAAAATAGATCAAAGATCTATATATTAAAACAGAAACACTAAAACTGCTGGAAGACGAAGTAGGTAGAAATCTTGATGACACAGGGGTAGGCAGAGAGCTCATGAACAAAAATCAAACTGCACAGGAAATACTTCCCAGAATCAACAACTGGGATCTTGTCTTATTAAAAAGTTTTTGCATGTCAAAGGAAATCTCCAACAGAGTGAAAAGAAAACCCACAAATTGGGAAAATATCTTAGCCAACTGTCCCTCAGACAAAGGACTTCTATCTAAAATATATAAAGAATTTTTAAAAATCAGGCCCCCAGAATTCAAGGACCCAATCCAAAAATGGGCATCTGAGATGAATACACAGTTCTCAGATGAAGAAATACAAATGGCAAATAAATTTATGAAAAAATGTTCAGCATCATTGGTCATTTGAGAAATGCAAATTAAAACAACACTGAGATACCATCTCACTCCAGAAAGAATGGCCAAGATCAAGAAATCAACCAATAACAAATGCTGGAAGGGCTGTGGGGAGAAAGGAACTCTTCTCCACTGTTGGTGGGAGTGTAGACTGGTGCAACCACTGTGTAAATCAGTGTGGAGATTCCTCAAAAAGCTAGGATTAGAGGTTCTATTTGACCTAGCTATCCTGTTTCTGGGCATTTTCCCAGAAGAATTGAAAACATCATGTCACAGTGATATATGTACACCCATATTTATAGCTGCACAATTTGTAAGAGACAAATCTTGTAAACAACCCAAGCACCCATCAATCAAGGAATGGATAAAAAAGGATGTATGTTTATACAAAGGAGTACTACTCAGCTATAAAGAAGGATCACATTGAGGCTTTTATAAGTAAATGGACATGACTTGAGACCATACTCATAGGTGAAATAAATCAAACTCACATGTTAAATACCATATTATCTCCCTAGTGTAAGAAACTGAATGAGCAAATATGATCCAAAATCTACCACAAATATTGTGTAAGGGCAAGAAACTACTCAAAGAGCAAAAGTTATTGGGATGGAGGAAAGGAGGAAAAAAAGGAAGGGAAAAGGAAAAAGACATAAATCTGTGTGTATATATATATATATATACACACACACACACACACACATAAGATAGCTAAGATGATTATACTACAAATCATATTAGTTCTTGGAAAAGAACAGTTAATACTCATATGATCAGATCACTTTTATATGTCTGTATCTGGTTATCCAAGCAACCCTTTTGAAGGCAGTGATATGCAATATTGCAACCGTTGTCAAATTCCTATCATCTTGTTTTGAAAACCTATACTGTTATCATTTTGGATTTGTTGTTGTTGTTGTTTGTCTCTTTTGCTTTTTGTTTTTCTTTTCTGTGTCTTTTTTCTCTTAAATAAAAAAAAAAAAGAAGAAGAAGAAGGGAGAAAGAGGACATACCAAGTAGCAAGATTAACACTGAAATCAATTTTCCAGGCCTGGAAGAAAAACACCGCTTTTGTGCAAAGTTTTTTTTTCAGCCTGACTGTTGGAAAAGCAAGCCAAGAATTTCACGTGGGACTTGGAATCTGAAACCCCACCTTTCATCCCAGATCCAGGAGACACAAGGTTGCATTTTACGATTCCCAGTTGGTCCATTTTTCCTTTTCCTTTACCTGCAATGGCACGCTGAGCCCCCACCCACCCGAAGGGCTCTGCTGAAATATTTTGCTGCCACACCAAGAAAGGAATCAATTATTTTGGAACAGACAAGGTTGATGGATGTCGGTGAATGAAAACACAGATGCTTTTCAAGTCGATCAGGCCTCCAGCCACTGGTTTGCCCAGCATATATATCCTGGGTGTTTTCTCCATGCCAAGCACTAGGCTCAATGCAGAGGATGGAAAAGTATTGGAAGATCAATGAAAAAAATCACATGGTTTTTAAATCAGGGTGGCAGACATTCGCTAATGCGAAGGGGACCAAGAGATGGTTGTGGCATAAGACAACTTAAAATGTGTTATGTACATGTACCAACTTTTCTTAATTACTTTTCTTGTTGCTGGGACAAAATACCTGACACCAACAAGTTTAAAGAAGAAAAATTTATTTCATCTCACCGATTGAGAGGCTTCAGTCCATAATCAGCAGGCTCCAAGGCAGGGCAGCATGGCAGAGGGGCATTGCAGAGGAGAAACAGTCTATGGCACGCAGGCAGGAGGCAGCCGGCAGAGAGTTTTCCTTTCCCTTTTTATTCCATCCAGGCTACAAGCCTATTGGTTGGTGCTAGCCACAGCCATGGTGGGGCTTACCTGTTCAGTAATTCCATCACCTACAACTATGCTCAATCAATTAGTGAACTAATCCAGTTATCACAACCATAATTCAGCATCACAAACCCATGACCCCACCACATCCCAAAAGTCCCATCTATGAGTGCCTGAGGCTTTGGAAAGACATCTAGATAAGCCACAACACAACCCCCCACAATGAAGGTGATCATTAGGTACTGCAAACATGTAGTAATAAAAATAAAAGTAAATTCCTTCACTAAATCCTTCTCTGGAAAGAATGCTGAGTTATAACCATGTTAGATGAAGGTTGTTCACTAAGCATCTCCTGGCAAGGTTAGGATATGGGCATAACAGCCCAGACGACAAACTGTGGAAGCTTCCTTCCGAAGATAACCACCCTTGTGAGGGTCCCTCCCCTCCCCAGTATTCCACACTCTCAATTTCCTCCATCTGCAAGAAAAACTTTAATCAGGGCTGAATTAAATTAGAAATGTAAATGCTGAGATAATTACCACTGATCTCTGAAGAATTACCTTTAATAATGCATTTCATTCATCTGCCCTACATCCAGTTTTGAACCTAGCCCCTCCTAATGTGGGGAAAGCGAACAGGAGAGGGGTTCCCCCACCAGTGCAGCTCCCAGGGGTACCCAGCACACTGAGAGCAGTGCGGAAGGAGGCACCCCATCACCGTGCATCTGAGCATTAACATGCGACCGCGTAGTCACATGGCAGCTCAGGGCTTCTTGGAATTTAATAAGGATGAATCACAGGCCTGAGGAAGGAAGGACAGTCCCCAGGGCAGTCATCAGAGGAGTGGTTCAGGAGAAGCAAAGATTTGCAAAATTGCTGGTTGTGTTTTGCTTATGTAAGAGAATGTTCTGGTTTACAGAAAACACACTAAAATATTCAAGGATGTTGAAGCCTTATTCTTGGGCCCTTTGAATGTTTTCAAATGTTAGCAACTTTCTTTTGAATGCTTTAGGAAAATATTTCCTTTTGTACCTGAAACTTTTCTGTAGTTTTGAGACTGTTTCTCTTTTAAAAAATTATATATATATATATATATATATATATATATATATATATCCAGCAAATGCAGACAAATGTTCAGTGAGAGTGTTTCACAGTTTGCCTAAGTGGGGTTCGTGTTGTGGATAAGGACCTAGGAGAACACACAGGGCCTTAGGACCAGAAGCCCTGGATTCTCTGTTCCCTCTCAGGGTGTGCTGCGGATGCCTGACCTTGGCAGGTGGATGAGAAAGGGTTTGTTTCTGTACATTCTGATTTTATCTGGTTCCCCAGGGGCACCTCTGGATGGTGCCTTTGATCTTGCAGGTTTAAATTTAGCAGGTGCTTGGAGATTCAAATTTTTCCCATTTGAACATCACAATTCAATGGGTTTCTTAGACTGCAGTCTTTGGGAAATGATGCAGAAGCTGTGACACATAGCTCAGTCTATGTGAACAGCATAGCAACACAAGCACAATTTTAAAATGGTTTTAATGCTAGATGCATAGAATGAGATGAATTAAACCATTGCAATTCTGTAAACAATGGAGCACTCTATCCAATCAGTAATGTGGAAACATAAGGAAAGTAACTATGCATCAAAAAGCTTTTCGGTCAGGCATGGTAGTGCACGCCTGTGATCCCAGCTACTTGGGAGCTGAGGCAGCAGAATCATAATTTTGAGCCCAGACTAAGCAATTTAGCACCTTAGGGAGACCCTGCCTCAAAGTAAAAAGTTGTGAAAAAGGGGCTTGGGTTGTAGCTCAGTGTGAAGCCCCTAGGTTCAATTCTCAGTACTGCCAGAAAAGTAAAAATAAAAGTTAGGAACCCCAGAGAGGTGATCCAGAGCTCTTCCCTTGCATACTAGAGGTCCTGGGTTTAATCTCCAGCACCTCAAAAAAAAGGCTTTTCCAACTAGACAGACTTTGAGAAGGATTTTGAAACCTAGTTATGTCATTTTATTTCAATTAAATGCAGTCATGTATATAAGCTGTTAGTACCAAAAGCAGAAAGATACCGCCTGCTGGAGAAGCTTGTGACCTGTAGTCTGTATACTCGTGTACCATAGATACATCCTGGCTGCTCACAGTGTGCCACTCATGAGACCATGCAATGTGATTCCTTCCTTCAAGAAACTCATCTCCCAGAGAGGGAGACAGAAAAGTGAGTACGGTTCATGCTGAGAAAGATGCATGTAAGAAGTATGGGCATGGGAAAGGAAGCAGACCCAGACCAGGGAGAGCTGGAAGATATTCCCTCCCCCATGTAACCAGCTATCCTAATTTTTAACTATATTATGACCCATTGTGAAGACAGCAGGTGCTTTCACATAGTCCTGGCTCCAGGTCTGGCTCTGCTACTTGTGAGCTCTGTGGACTTAATCAAGATGTTTGTGACTATTAATTGTGATTGTCACCTTGATTGGACTGAGCAACACCTTGCAAACTAGTGAAGCTCACTTCTGAGTGTGGCTGTGGGTGTTTCCAGTGATGACTGACATGCAGGCCAGCACACGGAAGGAGAAGGCCCACCCTGAGGTGGATGGTACCAACCAATAGGCTTGAAGCCCAGACGGAATGAAAGGAGAAGGTAGAAGTTGACCTGCATTTAAAAAGCTCCATTTTGCTCAAATGGGGCATATTTTACTGCTGCATTGAGGTGGACATCAGACTCTAGCTTCTTCTGTCTTTCACGTGGATTCACATCAGCGACTGGCCCTGCATCCTTGATCCCTTCCATTCCGAGACTTCCAACTTGTTGGGCAGAGCAGCTCCTGGATCCTCCACCTCTCCAGGTGGCCGTAGTGGACTCTCCTGCCTCTGACCCTGTAAGCCTATCTAATAAATCCCCTTCCATTTTTATGCATATATTTCCTATTGATTCTGCTGCTCTAGAGAACCCTAGCCAATACAATTTGCCTTCAATTACTTCATCTATCAACAAGGGGAAATAAACCAACCTCTTTTACTTAAGATGTATTCACCACAATAGCAAAAAAAAAGTATGCAAAGCAATGATTATGTTAATTGGCTTGATTAATGGTTTCACAGTGTATTCATATATCAAAGCATCACACTGCACACTCTAAACATAAAATTTTTGCTTATCACACCTTAATAAAACTGGAGACAGAAGAGACCTACCTCATAGAATTAATTGAAATAATAAATGTGAAGCTAATTCACTAAAAATTTTCAATAGATTATGTTATTTTATTTTTAATAGCAATAATTTATGCCTCAGTGAACCCCACTTGACATGAAGTAACATTGGCTCACTGGCCACCACCTAAGGTGCTGTTCTCTGCTGTCATGGTGGCCACATGAAGGGCCACTGTCATGGTGGTCACATGAAGGGTCACTGTCATGGTGGCCACATGAAGGGTCACTGTCATGGTGGCCACATGAAGGGTCACTGTCATGGTGGTCACATGAAGGGTCACTGTCACGGTGGTCACATGAGGAGACACTGTCATGGTGGCCACATGAAGGGTCACTGTCATGGTGGCCACATGAAGGGTCACTGTCATGGTGGCCACATGAAGGAACCTCACACTATGGAGCAGGATTTGCAGGCGTGACAGAAGTAAATCTGCAATGAGCCTAACACAGAGATGAAACAAGCTCACAAAAGGATTTTTTTCTAGACAAAGTGGATTCTCTGTCATGTATCCAACATATTCCATGCATATAGAAAGCCCTCAAAAAACTAGGACAAATGAATACATGAATGGAGGCTATAAATAACTCTTTCCCTTTTGCATGAATTCCCCAAACTGAACAAACCATTCATGTTGAATCTTTATTATTCTTAAGATCTACATCCTGTGTCAAGCCCTGGCCACCTATGCACACTAACTTTGCTTACTTTTTACCTTTGGATTAGGGTGATACATTCCCATTTTAGGAGTGTGGAAATGAAAGTCTAGAAAGGAGAAGTATTTTATTCAAGAATGATAGTATTGGTCTGGCTGAGTTTGAATTCAGCTAAGTGGCTTCCCTATTTAATTATGCAACTACTAGGGTTACAAATTCAAAGATTTTTCTACCAAAATGTGCATCTCTTTTACTTTGTTTTTTCATTTAAACCTTAATCGTCTAGTAGTCACCTACACTAGAACCTATGCACCAACTAAGATCCCACTTTTCCTCTCCCTACATTTATTTCTAAAGGTTTCCCCTTCTGAAAAACTCAAACACCCACCCCACCTTCAGACCTCCATATTCTCTCCTAGCTTTGCCCACTGTCTTTTCTCTTTGCCTAACTCAACAGCCTTCTAACTAATGCTGAGCCACAAACCTCTGTCATCTCAACGTCATCCTCCAGCTAGAAGGCACAGTGGTCATCATGAACACGTGTTCGTTACCCCATTATCCTAGTCTCCATCCCTTAACCGCTCCTCTTTTCTCATAAAAAAAAGCTTCCATGGTATATGAAGCTTACTGTGGTCTGACTCCTCCCAGTTCATTCACTTTTGATCCACCCTAGTACCCTATCCCCATCACCACATTGTGGTTACTACATATCAATACTCTGTGTCCAGCACTGTGCTAAATGTTTTTCACTCTACTAATTCCTTCACTTTCATCAAAAAGCTATAAGGCAGTTACTACACAAGACTGAGAAACCTGTAGGAGAAAGAACTCACATGACCAAGTATTACTCAGTTATTTTTACCAATGTTCAGCACTTTTTGGTCCATATTAGGTACTAAGTGAACTTTAGGGGGATGAATGGATGAATGGATCCATTGCTGGGTGGGCAGACGATTGGGTAGATTGGGGGGTGGGTGACTGTGTGGATGGATGAATGAATGGATACATAGACAGATGAATGGATGGTTAAGCAGATGCATGGAAAGGGGGGTGGGTGGATATAGTATGGGGAGAAGGATCTACTGCTGATGCAAAAAATAATCTAAAGTGAGATGCTTCGACAACACTGTGCCCAACTGATCAGAACTCCCTAACCTGTTTTTCTTTTGATTTGAAATCTCTAAAATCAGTCATCTTTTCAACACACTCATTTTAGTACATAAACACTGTCCCCAGAAGACAAAAATGATAAATTGGTGAATGAATGTGAAATATTACTTGTCCTCTCCTCCCTCCAGAACTTCCTGAAGTCCTGCCAAGCAGCCCAAGAGGACCACAACCATGAGTCTCTCTCTCTGGGTCCAAATATTGGCATTCAACTAAGATCAAGGAGAGCTGACTTGACACAAAGAATTGCTACTCCTGGAATCCTTCAGCTATTGAGCTAATTTGCATTTTTCTCTTCAACATGAACTGATTTTAAGTGGGAGAGAAATCAACTTCTGTTTTCCACTCTAATGGGAGGATGAAAGTTACACAACCATGAATTCCACTGATTAGAGACTTCTGCTCATTTTCTGCTGCCTGCTAGCCATTTGGTAGCATTTTAATTTAACTTTCCACTTGCATATTCCCCATTAATATTTATGAAATGATTACTAGCTGTAGCTTAGTCTGTAAAAACTGGATTTGAAGCATTCGGCAAAATACATTTGCTAGTAGTTGTGAACAAATAATGCTATAACAAGCTGTTGGGAGGTTTTCATTTCTTACTGCAGCTCTTTCCCCCTGAAGCTAAGATAATTAAAAAGCACTGTGGGCCTAATCAGCAGGTAGAAATTCCAGTAATTACACTCAACTTATGTAGCACAGTAATCTGTAGACCCAGTGCAGTTCCTGGCTTTGAGTGGAATCTGCCGTCTTAAATGCCCTTTAGACAAAGCAAAGCTTGATCCTCCAGATCCATGTTAACATCATAATAATAACTAGGATGGATAGTGATCTATATTGCTGAAAAAGTTTTTCACATGTTTTCTCTTTTCCTCCCAACAAATCTGTGAGATGGACATTATTGTCATTCTTATTTTACAATTTAGAATTTGTAAAGTTAGTTTAGGTAGTGTCATTCATTTAATAAATACTGTCTGTGTGATGATCTTGTGCCAGTCTCACAGGCCTAGTTCTTGTGTCTGGAAGGGATGTGGTCCAACCCAGTCAGCAAGGGAGCTCATGACCCACCAGGAAACTCTGAGGGGAATCACTCACTTAAGAGTGATCATGGTGGCGCACCATGGGAGAGTGGGTGGCTATGTGGATGGATGGATGGATTTACGGATGGACCCATGCATGCATGGATGGTAGGTTACACACATGGTAGACCTGCTGTCTGGGAAACTGAGGCAGGTGGATCACAAGTTTGAGCACAGCTGTTATTGTGTCAATTTGAGAAGTTTAGGGGTTTAATTGAGAGACTCAGCAGGGAGCCAGGATCCTTACTTTGTAAATATCCTCACCCTGTGCAAGAGGAGGGCACAGAGATTTCGTCAGTACTACACCCTCTGTGGAGGGAGAGGAGGGTGGTCTGTGTACAATACAAAGGAGGAGAAGAGGCTTGCTTTTACCCTTTTTGCTCTGGCTGCTTGAAGTATTGCCCCTGTGCCAGGCCACCCTGCCCTGGAGCCAGCTGATTATGGACTGAAACCTCCACAAACAGTGAGCTAAATAAACCTTTCCTTCCTTCATTTTGGGTGTCCCAGCAATAAGAAAAAAGTAACCAAGATACCAGCCTAAGCAACCTAGTAACTTAGTAAGAGCCCGTCTCCAAATAAAATTAATAGGACTGGAGCTGTATTTCAGTAGTACAGCATTCTTGGGTTCAACCCCAGTACTCCCAAAAACAAACAAAAAATGAAGCTGTAGATATTCACCAAACTCTTACATTATTTGTGCACATATCTCTTGTTAGTACTTATTTATTCTGTCTTCTGTTATACTTAATTATACTCATGTCAGTCATCAGACTGAGTCCCTCATCTGTAAAATGGAGATAATAGCCATGTCTACATCACTTGGTTGATGGAAAGAATAAAAAAGTGGTCTGGGGGTATGTGGAGATAATAGAGGACTTGCTTAGCATGTGCAGACCCCTGGGTTCCATTCCCAACACCCCACACACATGCATGCATGCACACACATGCACACACACACACACACACACACACAGAATAAAGGCGTTACTATTTGTTCCATATTATAGTTCACGTGGTGAGCATAATTATTGCTATTGAAGGTGGGAAATGGATTTTTACCCATATTTCTGTGAGTCACCCTGTCAATGTCATTCACAGTATGAATAACTGCTGAAATAAATTTATTGAAATATCCATTACCTAAACCACCAAAGGGATTTAAAGCTGTTATGGTTTATATCTAGATGTCCCTCTGAAGCTTCATGCTTGGATTACCGGGGCTCGTAGCTGACTTGCTGCTAGGAGGGGGACACTCAGGCCATGGCCTGGAAGGTTACGTCCCCCTTCACAGCTGCTCCGGCGGATGTATTGCCTTAAACAGCTTTTCCTCCACTGTGTCCCTCTGCCATTCACCTCTGTCCCAGATCTGGCAGACAACGAACTGACACTTCTGAAAGATGAGCCCAAATAAACCCAAGTCTAGTCCCTGCGTGCCTCACCTTACTGTGTTAGTAAGACCGTCATTAGACACCGTCTGCGTATCCACAAAGAAGCTGAGGAGATAGCATCAAATAGAGAGACAACTCCTAGCCAGGCGTGGTGGTGAATGCTGGTAATCCCAGCACTCTGGGAGGCTGAGGTAAGAGGATTATAAATTCAACCCCAGCCGGGACAGCTTAGTGACTTAGCGAGACCTTGGCTCAAAATGAAAAAGGCTGAGGATGTGCCTCACTGCTCGGGCCCTGACTTCCATTGCGTTGTGGCCTCCCGAGGTTGGCAATAAAATGTGAGTATCCTTGAGATGAATCCACAGCGTCCTTATGCAGAGGCATGAAAGAGTAAGGGAGAGGCCGCTTCACGCCGTGATCATTAGCAAAACGGAAGCAGGACCCAGACTGCCCCGCAGGACCGCCGAGGGACAGGATCTCCGACAAGGAAGAAGTTTAGCAGCTGTATTTTTGGGCGCTGTTGAGGTGGTGCGATTTGGAAAAGAACGGGCTGTCTCTTTCTCACATGAGTATCTCAGAACAGGCACAAACACACAGGTCACTGCCGTAGAGAGGGATGGGGTGAACTCCCACCTGCTCATGACTGTCTAGCACAAGGAGAGCCACCCTGTGACCACATTGTTCTGATCAAAATCAAAGCTCAGGCTCCAAAAGAGGACTTTTCCTTCTATTTCCTTCCTTTCTCCCTTTTATTTATTTATTTTTTTTTTTTGGCTGGGGGGTGGTTTTAGGGATTGAGCCCACAGTCTTCAAGTTAAGTTACACCCGTGGCCTTTTTTATATTTTTATATTTTTAACACAAGATTTTGCTAAGTCACTCAGTTGCCTGGGCTGGGCTCAAACTTGCACTCCTCCTGCCTCGGCCTTCCTGAGGGCTGGGGTTACAGATGTGTAAAACCACACCCACCTCCTTCTTCCTCTTCTTCTTTTTCTTCTTTTGTTTTTTTTTTCTTTCTTTTTTTACCCAAATAAGTACGCTGAATGAAGCCAGAGGCTCATCTCAGTCCAGTCACTGATGCTCAGATAAGCGGTGCAATTTTCCTCCCCATCTCTCCTCCCCCTAACCTCACAGGACAAGTCCCCCCCTGATTGCAGGATGATGGCTCTTAGGTGTCAACATCTGTTCTTAAAAATACACTTGCAGTTATTCTGTCACCTTCTTAGCATAGTAAAATGGAAACGACCCTGGCAGATCTGAGCTTGAGTTCTAGCCATGAAATCTGCAAAGTCAGGGGCCCAGGGCTGGTCCTTCCATGTCTTTGAGCCTTGGGTCTTACGTCTGTGAAATGGGATAACAGTGCATGCATTAAGCATTGGACACACAGTTCGTGTTCAATAAATACCTGCTTCCATTGTCTCCCTTTATCTGTCACTTTTACAACAAATAAGGCTTCGGTCCCTTGGATTCCAGTTCCAATGTGATGCCTGAGACTGTACCAGTCACTCCCCATTCATGCCACCAAGATGCTTTTGATCGCCCAGCTCCCGCATAACTAAGGTGGGCAGATGTCACAGCACCAGGGACGAACACAAAACACAGTGAATGCTCAAACTGGAAAACCTCGCAGCACTGAAATCCACAGCCGAGAACAATGGGGCAAGTGCGCTTCAAGGAAGCGGGAGCGCTCCTGGTGCTCAGGGGCGGGGGGGAATTAACAGCCATGGGTCTCTTTAATGAGATAAATTTTTTATTTCATTATCCACTGTGTTGTTGGATCACACCACACATTTTTCTGTTTCAGTTTTTAGTTTTTACCGGTGCATGTTTGCAGTCCATCACGATCACATTCCTTTGAGGAGCTGGTACCGCACACAACACATCTTCATTCCTCTTCTATCCCCTTCCCTCCCTTCCTTTCTTCCTCCCTCCATCTCTTGGTCCTTTTCCCTTTTGTAAAAGATCCATCCTCCTATGCCCTCTCTCTCTTCTTTTGCTCTTCAGTTTATTTATCGTGTGGGTTTCTGGAATATGTGAAACCATGAGATATTTAAGCTCATGCGTCTGATTTATCCCACTTAGCACTACTGTCTCAAAACACTGTTGGTAATCCAGCCACACAAAATTTCAGATTAAAATATAACATCACGGGAGGCAAGAGTTGATTTTGTTTGGTTGCTTGTGTCTGTGTGTGTGTGTGGGTGTGGGTGTGTGTCTTTTAAATTTCAATACTTCTATATTTCTGTAGTTTCTCTGAAATCAATAAAACAAACTCTATTATTCCAATGCTCATTTTTGGAGCTTATAAAAGACAAATGAGCAAATTAACATTGTAACTTAAAATATTCACAGGGCGGAAGGAAGCCCTGCTCATTTTTCATGTATGCGCTTTGAAACTGTGGGCCTGCAGTGGTAATATATTTATGAGCTGCTCTGAGAAGGAACGCAATTATTAACCGGGCAGCATGAAAGAGAATTGATTAACTGAAGAGCTCTTTTCCATGTCTCCGATGCCACCCACCACCTTCCAAACACGAAACACAACACTTCTGCCTGCCACGCAGGTCGGCTCAGCCCAGCTAAGGAGGACACCACACTACCACACGACAACACGACACGGTGTGCACCACTGATTAGAAAAGGCACCTGTTCCCCTCCTCACCTTGCTTTCTTGAGCTCACACTTTTTCACTCTTTTGCAAGACTTAGTTCAGATGTCTAGCTGTCATCTCCTCCAGGAATTTCCCATCTGTCCTTGCAGCTGGATTCAGTGTTGCAGCTTCCAATCAGCAGGGTCTGAGCCAGCTGTCATTGCAGCCCTCGCTGCTTGCACTGTGGCCCTGCTGTCCTCGTGTGTCACCTCCAATCACATTGATTGATCCCTGAATCCACAGCACCTAGCGGCATCTGCTCCGGATAAGTATCCACCAAAGACTGGTTAAATCATCAAGCTAGTGAGACCATGAACAAATCAAAGGAGGTGTGGAACAGGCCCTGGAATGAAGCATTTTAGCGAAACACACAAGACACCATTTGTAGACCTGTGGCCTCCAATGGTCTAATTCCCACTGGGCACCACTAACTAACCAGGAGGTGATGATTTTTAAAGTTCTACAGAGAGCTGTGAAATCCCGATGAGACTGTCTACAATGTCACATGCCAGTCCTGTGTCCATAAGTGCCTGTGACAATATGCATCTTAACTTTAAAGACACCTTTTCTAGGGTAAGATTGAAAAACAATTTAACCACAACAGCAGTGATGGTAATGATAATACGCGACTGCCTTAAAATGGCGGCGTACATTTTTCCACGACTTTCCATTTCCAGATCACGCTCACCTTTGTCATCTCAGAGGATTTTCCCCATTTTTCAGAGAGACAGAGAAGCCCTGAGAGACTTTGGAGCTCTCCCTGGTGAAGACCCACGGTGATGATCTAGGGTCTCTAGATTCCGTATCTGTGCTGGTCTAGTGTGTCTACACTGTACACCAAGCGTGTTGTTGGTGATTATTACTACACACAGCACTCCAGGAAGACAGACGTGTTTTTATTGAAAGCTGATGATAATAAAAAATAAATGCATCAAAAATAAATTGACCAAAGTGCCACAAATCCCCAAAGTTTTCTTCAGATAATGTCAATTTCTGTATTTAAGGGGCCAGTACTCTTATTTTCCAAACTTTTATTTTTCAATTCCTAATTTACCTTCAGAAAATTAGATCACTTCCACTTTTTAACAAATTATATGGTCCAGGGACATACATAGCTCAACGGCACAGCGCCTGCCTGGCAAGTATAAGGTCCTGAGTTCAATTCCTGGTACCAAAATAAAATTGTATGACACCTAATTTTTCTCTAAAACTTTTTTTCAAAAATAAAAAATTGAATTCCGTTCAACCAAAGTCTGGATCTCGAGCGTGTTGCTAAGAGTCCGCCTAGCCGATTAAACGTCCTTGCTTTGGGAGTTCTCCTGGCTACCAGTTGTAGCTTAAGGACCATGGAGAGACCCTCAAGCCACACAGTGGTGAGGCCGTGGGATGGGTGCCCTGAGACAGATGCGGAGGGGATGGGGCTGAGGTGCAGACGGAAGAGGTGGGAAGAGCAGGGGCAGCTGCATCCACTCTGCGCTCTCGTGTGAGCTCCCCCAGTCTCTAGTGCCGTGTGCCCTCTGACCCTCCTGCCCTGGCTGAGGAAGGCACAGTTTTGGTGCCCAGCACCCTGTATTGCCAACCCAGAGTGCAGTCTCAGGCAGCCCCAGCCCACAGCTGCGTCCCCAGCCGTACATGGAGGGTGGGAGTTGTGGGGAGACCTTGTTACCAGAAGGAATGAGCTGGGGCAGCTGTGGTGTGTGGCTTCCCCAGTCTCATTCCCTGATGTCGGGACAGAGCACTGAACTCAGGACTTGCGCTGTGAACTGGATTTCCCACACTTTTTAACAATTTCTTTCAAAAATTTGAAATTGAGTCTAAGTTGCCAGGCTGCATGAATGTCTTTGCTTGATTCTTTTGTTGTTGTTATTGCTGTTGTTGTTGTTTAATTTTTCAGACAGGGTCTAGCTCTGAAGTTCAGGCTGGGCTTGAACTTACTATGGAGTCCAGCCTGGCCCCAAAGCCAGGAGATCCTTTTGCCTAGGACTGGCGAGTGCTGGGAATTACAGACGTGCACCATCTCACCTGGCTTGCAGTGAACTTTGGATCTTATCTGAGGCTCCTGGAGCACTGAATTGACAACCATGTGCCACCCTGCCTGGTTTCGATGGAGATGTTCTATCACCACTGGTTTTATTTTGATTTGTTCCATTTGTTTTTAATTACCGCTGCTAAACTGCATTACATTGTTTCTTTAAATGGTATTTCAGGGATGCATCATGGTGCCCAACTTTCATCGCAGTCATTTGGGACACTGAGGCAGGAAGATGGCTATGCCAAGACCAGTTTGGAAAGTGCAGCAAACCCCCATACAAACTACTGGAGCTGTGGCTCTATTCTAAAGGTGTTTATGTAACATGCATAAGGCCTTGAATTAAATATTTCTAGTTCTGAAGTATTGTAAGATTGATAAGCATTCAGTTAAAATGTACCTCAGTTATTGATCTATAGGCATGTCAAGCAAATACTTAAGAGTCACCTCTTGTAAATTGATGTGAACCATCATTTGGGAAAAAGCACACAATTTACTAATGTGTTACTAAGAACTATTGTTTAGTAACACCTTTAGGATTTTTAGGTACATACAGAGAACTGTAAATAACTTTGAACCGTGTGCTAAGATTAATGTGTATTTTACCAACTAAGAACATACATTTTGGAGCAAGATTGTCTTATCCCATCACAAGATGGTTTTTATTACTCAGACGACTGTCAGCACTACACAAAGCAGTAATGCAGCAAAACAGTTTACTTTTACAGAATAGTAACAAGAATCATGATTGATTGCATTATATTGGTTTTTTTAATTTTTCATTTTGAAATGAAAAAAGAACAAAAATGATGATAAAAATAGAAGTTGAGAAACACAACTTCAAATGTGGAGGATCTCTTGCTTCTGCACACTGATTTTTTAAATCTGTGTTAAATTTATCTATTTTTTCTAATTTATTTTTCTCAAGTGAATTTTATTTTAAAATGTATTCCCAATGATTACTTCTACTTTATTTCTTTTGATTTTTTTTTCCATCATATTACACAGTGGTTTATTTTACTTTAAAGTACTTTTACCTACTGTAGGCATGATTTTGGCTTCTTCATAATATATTGCCATCATTGGACAGGACTTCAAAAGTCAGAATTAAAGCACTTGTGAAAGCCATGTTTAATGCAGATTAGCTTGAAGATGAGTGAAAACTTATAAAATTACTCTACACTGTGCTAAGTTTCCAATACATAAAAACATTTGTTTTGTTCAACATGTTCTCTGAAGTCAGAGTGTGGGCTTACCAGTGGAACATCTGAATTTGCATCCCAATGAGGTACACACTGTGACATGGCAACTTAATTGGTAGATTACTGGGCAACTCTTTAACAACCCTGACAGGGTCTGTGTATTTGCTCATTTTTCACAAAGTAGGGATCCTACCCTAAAAGACATGTCAATAAGCCTGGTCAAAAACTAGAACGAACCCCACTTTGAAACCAGGGCCATGCACGGGCCGCAACCAGAGTGGGGACAGCCAGACCTCAGCCCCTTCCAGTGCACAGGCTGGCAAACAAGAACAAATTCCCACTCCCCCACCCCACTCTCCATCCCCATAAACTGGATCAGCAGATCCAGAGAAACATAGGCTGCAATGATAACTATTGAGCTGAAATGCAAATTGATGCTTGTGGTGTTCTGGTGTGTCACTGACCTTGCAGGTCTAGTGCCAGTGGTCTGATCATCAGTTCAGAGGATAGCAGTACACAGTGTGGCATGTGGGGGAGGTCTACTTCAGAGGGTTGTAGCCATTGTTGATTCCCTGTGGTCTTGTTTTGAAGTCCTATATCATTTTCATTGTTTTGTGGGGTTTTGTCCTGTTTGATTATGTTAAATCTGATGGCATGAGCAGCTATTTAAAGGATAGCAAGATATATTATGGCAGCCATTTTGGATTTACCATTGGCTTGTTTTGAAGTCCTTTATTGCATTCATTGTTTTGTTTTTATTGTTTCTATTCTGTTCTGCCTGATTTTTACTATGTCTGAAGGTACCTGCAGCTATTTTGAAGACAACAAAAGGCATTATGTTAATTATTTTGATTTCATAATGTTTTGAAGTCCTGTATCACTTACACTGGTTTGTTTTGATCAGTTTTACTCTGTTTTATTTTCCTTGGTTTTATCCTCTTTAAAATAAAGTAAAATAAAAAGTAGGATGCACTTAAAGTGAAAGATGAAGGGACTGCTTCATTGCCCACCAAGACCAAAGGTGCCAAGGGAGGCTGTGTGCAGGGAGGTGGGAAACCCTCCCGATACAGCAACAGGTGTGTTGTGTACACCACCAAGACCATGCACGAAGGTGGCTGTGCACACTCAGAGAGCTACATAGCTGAAGAGGTGGAACTCAGAACCCAGAGAAAGCATGACTGACTAAGCCACCGGATACAGCAATGGTGCCATCTCCCCTCCACCCTCGGCTAAGCCATTGAGGGTGGCAATGCCCCATCACTGAAGCGCTCTGTGTTTAGTCACAGTTCTCAGCTCCTGGACCACCAGATGTGCCCAGACAAGGAGGAGCACGCTGGCAGAGGACCAGGAGATACAGATCCTCAGCCGGGCCAAGAGTGATGGAGCAACAGCCAGGAAATGGATTGTCCGTTGGTTGTAAACTAGACAAGGCTAATTCCACAGGTCATGCCCATCCAGGATGTATTAGACAGAGTGTGCACAAGAGTAGTGAGGCAAGGGTCCACCAGGACAGGTGGGAGCTGCTAGAGACAGGCAGGGTGGCGCACCCAGTGAAGACCTGACCCCCGGGGTCCCTGCTGGGAGATCCTGGCTGTTTCCCAGCCTGCGTCCTGGCTGCCTCCTGGTCCCCAGCCTCAGACGTGCTCTCTGCTCTGCCCTCCACCATGTCCCTGCTTTGCCTATGAGCAACATCTTCATTCCTCAGCACTTCCTGTGTGCAAAGAACTCCTGCTCTCCTTAATTGCACCCACATAGACATAAGGAGGGCATAGGAACAGAATTAAGCAATTAAGATGTCCTTAAATCCTAGGTAGAATCATAGTATGTTTGGATTAGTACAACGAGAATCTTCCTTAGCCAGGTGAGATTGTACACACCTGCAGTCTCAGCACTCTGGAAGGCTGAGGCAGGAGGGTTGCAATGTCTAGTCCAGCCATGGCAGTGTGATGACTTAGCAAGACATTCTACCAAAATTAAAAATAGAAAAAAAGATTGGTGATATAGCTCAGTGAGACAGCTTTGGATTCAATGCCCAGTAATGAAAAAAAATTCATTTTCTTGCCAGTTTATTGATTTAGCATCCACTTACACATTTCATCATCACATGGGCCTAGAAGCACTTATTGCTTAGACAAGAAACAAATATGTGTTCAGTGTTGGTGGGGTACGGGGCACTGGTACAGCTGCTGCAAATAATGCCATGGGATTAAGATCCTGCCCTATGAAGGTGACACATTTTGCATAGGTTTGTAAAATGATTCTGGATAATGGCACTATGAAGAAAAATAAAGTTGGTAAGAGCAAAGAGGGTGGCAAGGGGATAGAGATGAAATGCGGAGTGATTTTAGAGAGAAAGAGTTTAGAGAGAAAAGTGATTTCAGAGAGAAAAGGAAGCATGAGTGGAAAAGATTTTACTGAAAGGAGGCATCAAGTTTCATGTTGTCCAAGAGAGAGGGTACCGACATAGCATGTGCAAAGGTCCTGGGTAGAAAAGAACTCTGAATGTTTTAAGAATGGAAAACCCACGTGTCTGAAGCACACTGAACCACAGACACAGTGAAGGAGACAGCACAGGGCCTCCTGACCTTGTTCAAAACCCTGGGTTTTACGCTACCTGGGCTGGGAGGCCATGAAGGAGAGCTGAGTGTGGCAGTCTACGGATCTTCAATGCCAGCCTGCAGCAGACTGCTTGAATCTGGGGAGGAGAAACAACAGGCAGAGGGACAGGGGAAAGAACCGGGCAAAGTGAAAGCAAAGCCGATATGTAAAGGTGTGTTCCATTGACCAGGCAAGAGAGGGCCACGGCTGTCCCTGTACCCGCTGACCAGATGAGGACACTGGAGATCTTAGGCTTTATACTGCTAGCCCAGCATCTCTAGCCCTTAACACAGCAATCTCAGCCCATCCTTTCTGGAATCGAACTAAAATGTGAGGCTAAGTGTCTAGTCCAAGGGCAAAATAACAATTAAAGGACAAGTTCTTGATCCAAAGTTGGACCTGTTTGGGTCCCAGCCTGCGACTCCCTGTTTGGCACTGGAAGACCTGTCATAAAGCAATCTAAATGATCTGTATAAAGTATTTTCCAGCAGTGATACAATTTTGATGGATAATGTTAATCAAAACATAAGAGAGTAGTCATCCACCTCCTCATTCACTAATTTGTTGCTTCAGTTTCAAATGGTAGTTATGACACTCATTTTATAGCAAAGAAAGTTAAATATACTAATCAAGAAGAGGTACTTAGAAGAATAACTGAAACAGTTATGTCCTTAATCAAAGAAGGCCAAATCTCTAACTTTTAGCATCAGATTCTCATATGAAACATCAGATGGCTATTTAGTGTATTTTGTTTTAGCTACTATATGCTTGCATATGTTAGAGCTAATCTGTAATAGGAGATGTCTCCCAATTTATTGGTTAAGAAAAAAATAGGCTCGCAGTGTTTAAGTATGTGGTTTGCCTGTGTTCACAAAGCTGGTAAATGGAAAAATAAGAATGAAAGCAAAGCTCTGAGGTCTGTCTCCTTACAGAAGGGAAGGAGAGGGCAGTAGGTTCAA
The DNA here is from genome assembly GCA_004363535.1 of Dasyprocta punctata. Classification (NCBI taxonomy): domain Eukaryota; kingdom Metazoa; phylum Chordata; class Mammalia; order Rodentia; family Dasyproctidae; genus Dasyprocta; species Dasyprocta punctata. The sequence goes on from RJWM01003794.1 coordinate 88,399, forward strand.
GTCTCACCCCTTTGGGGTTCCCGTGCCACCTCACCAACAAGCCAGGACAAAGCCACATGGGAAGTGATGTGTTGCCGAGACCATGAGGCCAGCACTGTAGGTGAAAGAATGGGCATGCTAAGTTGTATGATTGTTTAGATTAAGAAATAATCACTTTTTTAACATGACATTGACTGGAATTGAAATGAGCAAACTGGAAAACATTATAAGCCCACTTTAAATAAAATCACTATATCAATAAGTTTTCCCACCACTGGGACACAACACCCCACACCCACAACTTAAAGGTGGAGAGGTTACATCTGGCTCACAGTTCCAGGGGATTCAGTCCATGGTGAGTTGCTCCAAAGCAGGAGCATTATGATGGAAGAGGGTGGGGGGACAAAACTGCTCAGTTCATGGTGGCCAGGAAGCAGGACTGGCAACAGCACCAGAGAGAAAGGGGCAGGACCAGATACAGACTCCAACGTCACTCTCTGTGACTCACCCAGACACACTCAAGGGTGTGCTTTACTAATTCCTTGGGCATTTCTTAGTCCAATCAAGTTGACACATCACAATTAATAGCCACAGTCCTGCAAAGGTGAGAGTATCAGTCATATACAGATGCATCCGTGAGTGCATGTGTGTATGTGTATGTGTGTGTGTCTGTAAAAACAGTTCTTATTATCAGATTGCCTGGGTGTAGACAAAAGGGTTGAAACACAAAAAGGAGATAAATTATACCCTTTGCCATATTAATGACTAACCTTCCTAATTCTCCCATTCCCTCTTTATTTCATTGCTCCACCCCTGTTAAATTTATTTTGCAAACTCTTTATGTTGTTGTACTCCTGTAGATAGCTAGAAGCTGCCCTGTCTCTGGGATTAGAAATGTTGTCCAAATAGCCACCCTTAGTAGTTGGAAAGGACCAAATGTTCCTTCCTATCCATCATTCGCGGTTTGCTGCTGTGAGCTCACAAAACCAGGAGGTTTTAAACTAATATGGGGGAAGTAAGAGGAAAAAGAAGGCTGAAATTCTAAGAGAATTCCAACATCCTGCTGCCTGTTCCTAGGGCACTAATACTAATCATTGTTCTAAATAAGAGGCAAGAAATAAAGCAACAGCTTTGCTTTGAAACTGTGGTGTTCCTAAAGTAGATTAGGGCTCAGCAAGCAGAACAACCAACTGAGCCAAACATGTTAGAAAAATTCATGGTTTTTGGGCTGAGCAAAATGTTCTCTAAAAAACAGAAGAAACATGCACTGTACATGGGAATCAAAATGACTCCAGGGTTAGAACTTCCCAGCACTGTTCATAGGCCCAATCAGAAAACCCTATTCCTAATCTCTCATTTACACATGGATCTGACCAATTGAAAGGTACTATTCCTAATCCTTCATTTACATATGGGCCTGACCAATCAAAGGGTACTGTTCCTGACCCTTCACTTACATACAGGCATGACCAATCAAAATCTGCTGTTACTGATCCTTCATTTACATCTGGTAGGAAGCCAAGCAAGCTTTTTGATAGGACAGTTTACATCTGGCATGAGCCAAGTGAGTTTTTGATTGGACAATTATCCCAATGCCCTATTTACATGAGATAAGGGGTAATGCAGGTATTTTGGACCCTAATGGCCCCCTTTCCTTTATCCTCAGGGCTGCTGTGAGCCTGTTCTCCCTCTGCAAAATGTACTTTGCTCTTCACCTTTGATAACTCTACACACTCTCACTGCCTTTCCCATGTGTCTTATCCAGATGTTTGTCCAGGACACAATAAGCTGGAAAGAAGCCACAGAACCCCCATTCAGGAACATTCCCTAGCATTCAGGGTGGGCACATGGTGGCTTTGTATCTCTGCTGTTCTTATCAAGAGCTTTTACATTTGCAAAGAAAACAATCTGAAGCACGCGCCTGCCTGGACATCTTGAGACTCTTGTGGGATCTCTCTGGTGTATGGAGCTAGTCATACAGACTGACTCTCCTTCCTACGGATCACTTTCAAAGCAGGCAATAGACACGTCAAGAACACACATGGAGAATGACAAATTGTTATGGACACAGCGGGTGGGGGATTATCTGCATGTAAAGTATTGAGTACTAAAGTGTTAACCTTGGGGGAGGCCTTGAGCATGGTGCTCAGCTGCTCTGCAAGCTCCTTCCCAATTTTCCAGTACCCTGAACATCTGGAACGGACCTCACCCTTCCCAGACCCAGGGTCTCCTCCCACTGAGGCAGTAGTCACAGGCCAGAAGATGATGCTCTGGCTCCTGGAGGCTCTTGTTTTCCATCTGATAGTGACTCTAGGTTTGGGTTATTTCATTTGTACCTAGTGCTCTAGATTCCAAGGGGACCCAATCTGTCCCCAGTCACAGGCACAGCTGTGGACAAGTACCACCTGGTGGCCTTGGTCCTTATTTCCTAAACATAGAAAGGGTGAGATCCCACATCCAGAAGTGCTAACCCCAGCAGGGAGCCTCCGTCTCTGTCTTATTTATAGTTCCTCTGTCCGCAGGCTTCCCTGTTTCTTGACTTCTATGATGTGCTCGCTGTGACACTTTACCCTGGGGTGCTACCCTGCAGACCTGAGGCACCCGGCTGACTCTGGCTCCTGCTTCTTTCCCCTGCAGTCATTCCTCACTTCTACGATTTGGGTTTCTTCTTTGGGGAAGCCACCTTCAGCTCAGAGGGGCTTCCTGGAGACAGAGATGCCTGTGTATCTGAGTAAGACAGAAACTGATAGGCTAGCTGGATTTGAGGGGGGATGGCTAAAGAGTTCCCAGTAATGCTACACCCAATTCAGACTCTTAGAATTGCTGTCTATTTGCTTTTTGTTGGTTAGTTGGGTTGGGCTGAGTTTGGGATTGATCCTGGGGATCGAATCCATGGTCTTACACTGAATGATACCACTCACCCTTTTTTATTTTATTTATTTTGAGGCAAGCTAGCCTCAAATTTGCAATCCTCCAGCCTCAGCCTCCCAGACTGCTGGGATGACAGGCATGCGCCACTGCACCTGGCCAGCCTTTTCGTTTTGTCCATATTCCCTCTAAATAGCCATGGACTACCTTAGACCCTAATTCTCTGGAAATTAAAAAAATAAAGCCTCATTATTTGAGGACAAGTAGCAAAAAGGAAAGGATATGGTTTGTCCCCTCTTCTAAAAAGTGGGATTTCTAGGCCAGGGGTGGTAGTGCACATCTGTAATCTCAGCACTCAGAAGACTGAGGCAGAGGGATTGGTATGAGTTCAAGGGGAGTCCCGGCTACATAGTAAGTTCAAGGTTAGCCTGGACTACAAAGGAAAACCTTGTCCCAAAAAACTAAAAAGTGGAATTTCTAGTATCTGCTTTCAGCAGGGTCTGGCTCCAAGTAAATAATGAATATAAAAGTATTTTATGAACTGTCACATATGACTGTCAGCTATCATTAATACATTGACAATATATGTTCATTGTTCATTATATTGATATTACCTTAATAACAGTAACTCTGTTACCGGGCTATGTCTGAGAGTTTCCCAAACTTAACCCACTCCCCTGTAGCACTGCGCCTGACCTGTGAATTGCAAAGTTCTAGGGCATCTGCGGGAAACAGTTCTCAGAACCAATCAGAGATGCTGTCTTCAATTCTCGCGAGAACTCCGGCATGTTTTCAATAGAACGGCCAGGAGCTGACGTCAGCCTGAGAACTGGGAGGTACTGCCGCCATTTTCCTCATGGCCACTGTGTTCTCTCTTTCATGCTGTAGAACTGTACTTTTTTCCTACTTTTAGTTGGCCCAAACTTGCTCTGCAGAGCTTATTCCTTTCCCTAACTTTAATAAATGTACACCCTCATTACCTTTTGCCTAGTCTTAACCAATTCTTTATTCAGGATAGAGGGAAGCTAGAAACCCTCCTCTGCAAGAGACTCCAGCACCTCAAAGCCCAGTATCAGTACCCAGCCCCATGGATAGGATTTTCCCTACCCATACATACCTATGATAAACCTTCATTTGTAAATTTGGCACAGCATGAGATGAAAGACTAATAATAAGATTGAACAATTACAACAATATAGCATAATCAATTCACCAGTATCACTACTCCTGGGGATTGGGGCCACCACTGAGCAAAATGAAGGGGCTCAAACATGAGATGCACAGTAGCCCTGACCTGTTAACTGAGTTGGCCACCAAGTAACCAACGCTCAGGAAGCGTAATCAAGTGCAGGTACCTGGAGGAAGGGACGATTCAGGGCTGGACTGGGACTGCGTGAAATTTCATCACACTACTCAGAACGCATGCAATTGAAAATTTATGAACTGCTTATTTCTGGAATTTTCCATTTAATATTTTCAGATCACATAAAGTAAAGCTACAGATAAGAGGAAACTACGTGTAATAATAGTTAATACTGTTTATAAATACTATTCAGTGATAGGAGAACTTGGGGTCATGGTTTAATAGCCTACCGACTTTAGAAGTCAGTCAAGGATCTCAGAAGATGTATCTCGTTACTGGAGCGATCCATATGACTTCAGTCTGAGGGCCCGGTGTTTTTTAGGAAATGCAGTGCTGTAGAAAGCCCTGCATAGGCAGGATCAGTGCTTGCCTGCTTGGGCTGGTTTTGCAGGCATGAGAAAGTCCCCACCATGCCCTGGCATGCCTGTCTGGCTACTGGAAGGGCTAATACAGGTACTGGCTTTCCTTCTGAGTTTTTATTTTCATCACATATGTTGAATGACCTTGGGAATAGAATGGCCTCAGGGTCAGCAGTCTGTAGGGACCGCTGGTCACACCGATCATCCAGGCTTTGCATCTGTTCACTGTGACTCTGGGAGAGACTGCTCCAGGGCACCTCAGCTGCAGCTAAACCCACCTGGCTTCAGCCTCGTGCCTGAAACATCTGCCTGAAGATCCGAAGATCGTGGCAGGAAGCAAGGAGGAAAATGTTAAGACTCTAGCATCCAACGCTCTCAAAGCTGTTTGCATTTCTAAAATGGATTAGTCCTATTCAAAACCTGCCATAGAAATGGAAATAGTCTTGGGGGAACAGGCTGCTCCTAATCAGGATCCTAGAAGATGAGGCTGTCACAGATTTTGAAACCCAAAGCTCGAGTTCTCTGCAGGAATCCCCCAGTGCACATTTCCAAAGGTAACGGGAGGAAGTCTCTCTGCCTTCTCCTGTTGCTAGAGATGTTGAGGAGGCGGGGCTGGGACTGATTGTGATCGGAGCTGCAAGCTGATTGGTGGAGAAAACAGAGGCTTCCTGTGGAGGAGACAAAGAGAAATCACAGGATAGAGAACCATTCCTACACTTTTGGGGAGCTCAATTCTGACAGGAAAAGGAGAAGGAAGTAAAGCCACTGGTCTTGAGGTAAGACAGAAGAAATAAAATTAAGTAGAGGGAGACAAGAAAAATTTTAATTTTTAAAAAGTATGCTTTAAAGAAGACTGCAACTTCCTAGACATAAAGGTACCCAAAACTGTCCACACCCACCTTCCCTAGGCTAATTATCCTTATTTTCCTTCCAAAACCATCACACCCCAAATTTCTTAAGGATACTGCAAGTCTGTAAATTTGCCTACTTGGTAAAGAATGGAATCCTGATCTTAAGACAGAGAAACAGATTGAGAGAATTCAAAGAATGCTTAGATTGTCCATCTTAAAAAATAAAAATATAAAAACTGATCTCACAGTGTGTTATCTTTCTGGGGGTGGCCACCTTTTTTGTCTCATAAACTAAGACCAAGATGAAAGGCCAATGGGCTCACAAATTCCCTAGGCTTCCACCCCCTCAAGAGAATCAAATGTTCCTAGTTCCAGGAAATAATCTATCCCATTCTCTGATCGCCCACTCTTGAGCATGTACTTTTCTTTCCTAAGTAAATCTCCTCTGCACCTCTTTCTAACTACTCCTGAGAACGATGGGAGTCAGTGAACTTATTCTGAGGGTGGGTTGGGACTGAGCTGCCCAGCCCACACTGAGAACCTCCTGAGTCCCGGTCCAGTGACAGTGGAAAATGGAGAGGGTTTTACAATCCTAGTTCCATAAAGGCCAGCAATAGTAAACAATTAAACCAAGAAGAAGAATCAATACAGAGAAAACGAGAAAAAAAAATTTTAAAACTGAGACTCTGAAACTCGCTACTGGGAACTGTCTCCCCAAACCAGTGGTGATGCAGGAAAAGCCATATGTCCCTTTGACCTGGTCTCTAGATGTACCATCGCAAGGTTATCCCAGACACCTGTCACAACCCTGGCATCAGACAAGTACCCTAGTATGATTCATTGGTGTGTGGGTGACACCCCAAAGTTAAATCTACATTTCCCGGTGCCAGATTGCTGTGGAGTTAAAACTAAGCTTACAGTTATAACCACAAACTTGAACTTGGAATTCAACAGCCATAGTTTGCTTTAGCCCCAAAAGGTCTGAGACAGTGTTCCCACAAGCATGCTTGTGCTGTCACAAGTCACCCCCTAGTGCAAGCCTCCCCCGCCAGCCGGCAGCGCCAAGTACGTGCGGCTCTGTGACACGCCAGCCACCCCTGTGTGCGTCCTACATCCAGTGAAAGATAAAGACTCCCCAATGAAAAATAGTTCCCACGTGAAAAAATAACACTAATAGGTTTTAAAGATTTCTAGTATAAAGGTAAGCGCGGGAAACACATGCTTGTTGATAGAAATGTGATTTAGGATGAGATCCACAATCTTATTCATGAGTTGAGAGATTTGTAGAAGTTCTCAGGAGCAGCCCACTGCGGTTACTTGGTGCCCTGTGTGGCTGCCTCGGTTTCCTCCTGCCGTTTGGGGGCGGCACTGGCAGGAGACACCTAGGTTTATGCAGTAGCTGATCACCGTGCACCTACTCTGTGCTTCGCACTGTGTCCGCAAATGGGAAAACCACGGTATTGGATCGAATGGCAGAGCGGCCCCTGCTCCCACGAGGTTCTCCTGTGACTTCGTCGCCTCTTCTTTTTCCAGTTCCCTACGGCACCAAGGCGCCAGCTCCCTGGAGACCACGGGCATCGTGGATGGCCATGACCGATGCTGTGGAGTATTAGCTTCCAGCTGTTGCTCTAGCAACGTCCCCAAGCTCAGTGGTTTAAAACAACGCAAATTTGTGACCTCATAGCTGTGCACAGATGCCAGAAGTCTGGAATGGGTCTTTCAAGGCTGAGCCCAAGGAGCAGACAAACAGGATCACTGCTGGGGGCTCCCAGGGAGACTGTGGCCCTGCTCAGTCTGTCTTTCAGGGGCTGTGCTTTCCTAGGCTCCTGGCTGGACCACTGGCCTCCGCCTCCCTGTCTGGATCGGGCTGACTTTCTCACCTCTCTTTTGTAAGGACCCTGAGATCGCAGTGGGCCTCCCAGTAACTCACAACGAACCACACTCCCGTCTCCAGATCGGCGACAGAATCCCCTGGGCAAAGCCCAGCTGCCTCACGAGTTAGCACAGGCGAGGGTTCAGGGACTCAGTCGTGACCGTCTCTCCATCTTCCACAGTTCCTCTCTCTGCAACAGCTGCAGACGAACCCTCCTGTGGCCTCCGTGCCTGGGACAGCAGTGTCCTTTTATGTCACTGCAAAAAGTACGCCTGCAAAATGAGCTAACTGAGTCTTCCTGAAAGACTTCACTACTGATCTTGTGCCAGCACTATGCTCTGAGCTGGGCTTAATGATCAACAGGCAAAACTGGGTTCCTGCCCTCAAAAAAACTGTATTTCTCATTTGATGGGAGGCAGTAATTGAGCAGAAACCCAACAGCATAATTTAAATTTTCAAGGCTTTTTTTTAAGAACAAGGCAGACTGATATTATAGCATGTGATCGGGATAACCTTCCTTGATGGTGCTGGAAACCATGAGTGACGCCCAGAAGCAGGCGGAGAAAGCTGTCCCGGTGGAGGGAGGACGGAGGCAGGAGCTGGAGGAGGGAGGAGCTCACTCTCTGGGGACGCCTGCCCCTACTCAAAACACTTGATTATTTGTCAGTATTTTAGAGGGAAGAAGACCATCAGAAGACACCAGGCCCCAGAGCCACCTTCACCCCCGGCAGCAACCAGCTGCTGTTGAAATGCCCAAGTTGACACTGAGCTCTCTCAGAGCCCTGCATCTTAAATAAACAAATAGCAAGTTTTCTCAAATAAAAAAAAAAAAATCACTGTTCCTGCTTTGTATCCATTGCCTCACTGGGTTCCATGGAGCAAATCAGGAAAACACATTTGCTACAAAGACCCCTGTCTTTCAGGGCAGAAAAGTGACCGCCCACCAAGATGTAGGTGTCATGGTGCACAGCTGTAAGCACAGAACGCTGAGAGGCTGAGGCAGGAGGGTTGCAAATTTGTGCCCTACATGGGGAATTTAAAAACTTAGTGAGACCCTGTCTCAAAACAAAAATAACAAAAAGGCTGAAAATGTAGCTCAGTGCAAAGGTCCTGGGTTCCATTCCAATTACCAGTAATAAATAAATAAAAGATTTTGGGATGTACATTCACAGCAATCATGCAGAGGGTATCTATCATTCCTCCCACAATTTTCCAGCACAAAAAGAAGTATGCAGGTACATTTGTGTACATGCATTTATTTTGCAGAAACAAGTCCCAAGTGACACCATGGTAGCAGCTTTTACCATGCCCTCCCTCAACTACCTCCTCCAAAATGCCCGTAATGACAGAAAAAGGTGAAAAGCCAGAGCCCATTAAAAAGTAACACCAATAGGCAACTGAAAGCCACAATCTCATTGGCATTTTCTGCTAGAAAGAACCAATTTTAAGAAAAAAGCATAACCAGGGTTCAGGAAATGGCAAAGTCCAATTTCTCTAAATGCAAGTGTGATGACCGAGAAGGTAAGAAGCCACCACTAAATCCCAGCACCGCCGTTGGCTCAGAGAGCCCAGGCCTGTCCTGGCCACACACAGCCATCTCCTGTCCTCACCTGCCAGGTGTTGGTCACAGTGATGGCCCCATCCACACCAAAAAGGGAGAACTGAACTGTATGTGGGGTGTTCTGGTTTAAGTCTAAAATGTCCCCCCAAGAGGTGTCCTGGTTATGGAAGGTGATGGATCGCGGGGCACTGTGCTCATGGGTGAGTTCAGGGCTGACTGTGCTGTAGGAGGCAGGGCCTGGTTGGAGGTGGTCACTGGGGTGTGACCAGGAAGGATGAATTCTTTTCCCCAGCTCTTCTCTTCTTTCTGCTTCCTGGCCACCATATGGTGAGCAGCTTTCTTCCACCAGACCCTTCTGCCATGATGTTCCTGCCTTGGAGCAGCTGACCATGGACTGAAAATAAACCTCTTCTCCTTTAAGTCACAGGTGTTGAGTACTGTGGCCAAAGACAGCAAAGTGACTAAGACATGGAGTCCTGTAGAGGAACACTCGTACACACTGACATAGGGTTCAGTTCCATTAAAGATAACATAGGTAGAGTGGGGAAAGCCACACCCAAGCCTCTCTCCATGAGTCAGCGCCATTTGGGGACTGTGGAGGGAGAGAACCAGGCCCCACCAGGAGGTGAACCCAGCCAGGAAACCATATCATTTTCATTGTTTTGTTGGGTTGAGTTTTGTTCTCTTTTGTTTTATTCAATTATGTTAAATCTGATGACATGAGCAGCTATTTGAAAGATAGCAAGATATATTATGGTAGCCATGATGGATTTACTATTGGCTTGTTTTGAAGTCCTTTACTGCATTCATTGTTCTGTTTTTATTGTTTCTATTCTATTCTGTTCTGTTCAATTTTTACTGTGTCTAAAGTTATCTGCAGCTATTCTGAAGACAACAAAAGGCATTATGGTAACCATTGTTGGTTTTGTAGGGTCTTGAAGTCCTGTATCACTTAGACTGGTTTATTTTGATTGTTTTTATTTTGGTTTATTTTCCTTGGTTTTATCCTCTTTAAAATAAGAAAAAATTAAAATTAGAAAAAGATAACGTAGGTGTCAAGTGAAGTTAACTAGGCGACTCAGGGGTTATGATGCCCCTTGGTCTTTGCACAGCTGGTTAAAATTGGTTCAACCTCCCATTCTGTGGCCTTGGAAATCCAGACAACTTCCTATCGCTCCTGTGCAACACAAAGACATCAGCATTCTCAGAGCTTCCCTTTATTTTCCTGGCTCAGTGTGTGTTATCTTCGCAGCTCACAAATCAAGCTCAAAAATGCCTCCTTTTCCGTGATTCAACAATGGAAGTCCCTCATGCAAAGTACTTGTGACTAGAGCAGAGTTTGGTGGAGATTCTTTGGTTGAAAGCACACAAGGAAAAAGAAAGCCAGGTTTACTTAGCAGAAATGCACGGATCACTAACAAAAGGCTAAATTAACAAATGGGCCTCCAATCTTTGTGGCTTCCCAGAATGAAGTTTGATGACTTCCTCACCCTGTGTTACAGTCAGCTCTGGCTGTGCTCCCATTTTCCTCTCGGCGGATGGAGACTGGCAGAACCCGGCTGTCTGGAACAACACCAGTCGTCCTGGGAGAGGAATCATTCATAGACTCTCGTGGCTTTTGCTTGGAAAACGAAGCACTTCAGTTTCACTGGTGGCTTACTGACTGAAACAAGTCTCAAAACTAAGGCTGAGTTTTTAGAGTGTGGGGATACAGTCTCGCAAAAACAGCAGCACCCGGCATAGAAGGACAGCAATGCAATCTGCCAGCTCTGTATTCTACATGCCACAGTGGATGCCATTGTCTGAAAATGCCCTGGCCAGGCCCCAGGGCTCAGCAACCCCCTGCTCTTTGACTGACCATCTTACCTCTGCCCCAGAACCATACAATTCCCACCTTGTCCCATGCAAATCTCCTTCAACTTTAGTCATTACCAGGGCACAAACCCAATGCGCAAACCACTCATTGAAGTGTTTCTTCCTAAAGAACGTTGATGTCAGCTACTAGAATAACATTTTCTCTTCCTGATTATATAGTGCATCCTTATAGATGAGTATCAAGAAAAGCAGAAATCTGCATGGTGAACATAGTTATTTTGCATCATAATTCACAGAAATTCTGAACTCCAGAAAAGTGATGGTTGTAAAAACAAGTTGCCCTCTTGGAAAGGCAGAGAGGTGCCAAGTGAGAACTTTCTAGAAGTTGGAGTTGTGTTCAGACCTGCTCATTCCTGTCTACACTTCAGATGGAGCTCAAACTCAAAAAGGGTTCTAATCACAACAGCAGTGAGCAGAGAAGGGAAAAACGAGGGCAGTTATTTGGCACAGACTTGTTCAAAACATGTCTCATCACCATCGTGTTTGGGAGGTTAAGGGAAGAGGAGAACATGCCTTCGTGGGCTTACTGGCTTTTTGCGTAACTTATTTGTGAAGTGTTTCTTCAAGCAAGCTGCCCAGCCAGCAATGGGAAGGCCATGGGACTGCGGTGCAAAGCACGCGGGTGAAGTTGGGATGATTAACGCCTTCCTAGACGTGCTTTGGGGTTTCCAGGAAGTGAGAATCATTAAAAAAATGAGAAATTGTCTCGCGGACCTAGTGCTGTGACTCATTAATGTAAATTAATATTTTACTCTGAAAAACAAACAAAGACATTGGCGCCCTGTTCTTCCCAAAGATGAGATCCAGAAGTTTCCAAAGGAAGTCGGAGACTCTGGGCTTGGATTTGAACATCTGCATCCTCGTCTCAGACGCAAGGGCAGATGCATAAACATGTCCAGCTGGCTGTTTTCTCTAGAATCAAAGGCAGCTTCACTTTAAGAAGAAACTCTGGGTTCCCCTATTACCATTCTCCTTGCCCTCCTCAGTTGTCCCTGAGGGACATAGACTCATGACTCAAAATGGCTTACTCGGTTAGGAGTGGGGTACACACCTGCCACCCTAACACTATGGGAGGTTGAGGCAGGAGGGTTGCAAGGTTCAAGCTTATTCTGGGCAACTTAGAGACTCGCCAAGACCCCATCTCAATATATAATTAAAAAGAAATGTTCCACATTGCTGGCCACTAGGGAAATGCAAATTAGAACAATGCTGAGATTCTGTCTTACCCCAGGAAGAACAGCCATCATCAATAAGTCAGTCAACAATGAGGCTGCCAGGAAAAAGGACACTGCTGCACTGTAGGTGGGAGTGTAGACCGGTGCAATCACTGTGGAAATCAGCATGGGAATTCCTCAGAAAACTAAAGCCAGAGATTCTGTTCTGTGCAACTGTGCCCCTTCTAGATATCTTCCTGAAGGAGCTAAAGACATCACGTTTCAGTGAGCCATGCGCACCCATCTTTACCACAGCACAACTCATAATATGTCCTGGAAGCATCCTCCATGTCCATCAAGAGATGAATGGATAAAGAAAATGCATTTACACACAATGGAGTACTACTCTGCCACAAAGAAGGATAAACTTGCAGGGCATGGTGGCGCATGCCTTTAATCCCAGCACTCAGGAGGCTGAGGTAGGAGGAGTGTTGTGAGTTCGAGGCCGGCTTGGGCTACAACATGAGCACAAGGCCAGCCTGAACTACATAGTGCAACCCTGTCTCAAAAAACAAGGGCCCGGAGTTTGGTTCAGTGGCTTAAGCACCTATCCAGCAGGTGCAAGATTGTGAGTTCGATCCCTGGTGCCACAAAAAAAAAAAAAAAAAAGATAAACTTGAGTCACTTGTAGGAAAAATAGATGCACCTTAAGACCATAATGTTAAGTGAGATAAATTAGACACATAAGCTTACATAGTGCATGGTTTCTCTTATATGAGGAACGCAAAATATAAATAAATAGTAAAATAAAAGATAGATAATAGAAAATAAAGAGATAGATCTCTTTCAAATGGGAACAGGACCAAGAGATGGGATGGAAGAGAGGGGATAAACCAAAAAAAAACTAAGATATGCTATGTGCAGGCATAAACTCCCGTGAAGAATGTGATCATTATGTGCTGCGAACAGGGATTAATAACAAAAAATTAAATGTACATTTATTTCCAAAAACAGAAGGGAAGGTCAGGGATATAGCTCAGTGGCACAATGCCTGTCTGACGAGCGCAAGGTCCTGAGTTCAACTCCCAGTACCAAAAAAGAAAAAAAGAAGGGAAATGTGGTATAGTACCCAGTGGAGTACTAGTCTGCTATGAAGAAAGATAAATTTGTGGTAAGCACGGGCACCAACTCGCCACACAGGCTGTAAATGTTATGTGATGCAACTTTGTACAGATGGAGAAGCAGCCCAGGCTGTAGCTCTGTGTGGACGTCCTGGGTTCACTGCCCAGCACCCCACACGGGCACACGCATGCACACACACACACACACACACACACACCCATCTTCCTCACCACCCAGAATGTCAGCTTTCCCCAGACCAAGAATCCAGACACAGCCGGGGGCCAGGCCGAGAGCAGCGTCCTCAGCTGCCACGGTGCTGTCCCGGCAGGGCGGCCCCTGCACGGTGCTCCCTGCGGTCTGACAGCCACAGCCCTGCTCTCCAGCCCGCTCTGTGACATCCCCCGCGACCTCTTCTTCTCTTGGTGCCTGGAGAAGCAGGGCACGGGATGCTGGGTCCGCCATGGCGGCAGAACCGGGCGTGGGTCCTGTGTCGTCGTGCGGGTGACAGGAGCGGTCCCCGCTGGCCTGGCCCTCTCTGGTCATGGTGTGGAGCCTCCTCCTGGTTTCTGCCCTGTTGAGAAGGTTGGATCTGCGGTCGCCTGCTGGATTTAAGAAGAGAGGCGTGCTCGGGTTTGCTGACCGCCTGCAGGGCTTTCTGAATTCAGCGAATGCGGGAAGGGAGAGAACAAAGGGGAAAGCTGCCCGTGCTCCTGTGCGGATCTCTTTATTCTGTTACAGCTTCAGAGAGAAAACCCTCACGATGTCCCTTGGGCCTCAGTGTGGGGCTGCACATGAGTCTCTTAAATATCAAGGATCTGGGAAATTCCATCAGCATAAGAAGGTCCTCAACAAGAAGCCCAAGGTCCCGCTGGGCTCTGACATCCCCCAGTGCTATAAGCCATGGTCCTTGTTGTTGTCGTCATTATTGTTGCTTTGTTTCCCTGTTTCTGCACTGCCGGGCACGGATCCCAGGGCCTTCACACTCGGCTTCAGCCAACCTCTTTTTGAAAATTACATTATTTTGAGACAGTGTCTAGCTAAGTCACCCAGGCTGGGCTCAGACTTGTGATCTTCCTGCCTCGGCCTCTTAGAGTGCTGGAATTATAGGCACGCACCAACACACCCAGCTTCCTTTTTATTGTCAGAGTAAAACACCCTGGGACCCGACCCTGTGACACAGAACAGAGCAGCAGCTTCAGCACAGCAGGCTCCAGCAGCCTCCTCCTAGACAGCAGGGCACGGCCCACCTGGCCTCCGGTAGTCATCACAGGACCTCAGGCTCCCCCCAAAGAGCCCTGCTCTTCTCTCTGGAGGACGTGATCATAACCCCTGCTCTCAGGGGCCAGATAATCACCTACCTTACCCTATTAGCCGTAATCATGAGCATTCAACCAATACTGAAGAGAAGAGCCAGGTTTCTTACATTCGGATTCGAGCTCTGCCAATCTTTATGTGTGTAGCTCTTGGCAAGTTGCCCAGCTTCTCTGCCTCGGTTTCCTCATCTGACAAAGGGGATGATAATATCATTGACCTCGCCAGGCGGTAAGGATGGCATGGCTCCCTCCCCAAGCTCAGCCCTTGACATCAATAAACACATCAGTAACAAGTGTCGGACAGGATGACGACGGTGACAACCGCACAGAAAGCAATTCTGCCTTCCGTGTTTGTGCTAGGACTAGAGACAAAACTTTAGGAAGCAGTTGCTATGCGGGGCGCACCGAGATCATCAACCACGATGGAGAAATGGGGACCAGTGGAGAAGGGGCCCGAGGCCCATTCAGCAGAGCTGCTGGTCGGCAGGAGTGGGAGTGCTCGGGCTCTGGGACGCAGGGAAGGGACAGGCAGGGCCACAGGGGACTCCAGGCTTCCCTGTCTCCGCTGCAGGTGGGGGCGGCCTCATCTGATGAGAAACTTCGGGGAAAGGACAGGTTTTAGATGAAACAAAAGGAGTTCATGTTTAGACATGGTGCGCTCCAGGTGCCTGCAAGTCAGTCAGTGGGAAAGGAAGGAAGGAGGGAAGGAAGGAAAGAAGGAAGGAAGGAAACGGAAGGGAAGGGAAGAGAAAAGAGAGGAAATAAAGTAGAAAATAAAGACTAGGCTTGAGGCCATCACAGACGATTCAACTCATGAGTTGACATCTAATATATTTGCAACATTTAGGCCTTGAATCCAACTCTAAATTTCTAACAGTCGAGACCAAGGGGGAATTGGGAAGAAGCGCTCAGAACGGAGCCACCGGTCTCCAGGACGACTCTACAGCAGCCCCACCACCAACCCCAGCCCCAGGCCCATGAGCTCCACCTGGGCAGCCCGAGCCGCTCACTGGGGAAGCCGCTGAGCCCAGGGACGCCCTGAGAAGGCGGGCAGGGCCCCGGCTTGGCGGTGGGGACAGCGGAGACGCTGTCGCTTCCCTCAGAGCTCTGGGACCCTTGGGTGTGCAAGACAGCTTTGTTCTCACCTCTGCATTTGCTGAGTTTAGGGTTTGGCTCTTTAAAAAATAATAGTAATAATAGCAATGTCAATATCGGAAGGCAGAGGGGTGGGCTTTGATGTCCCCGGGCGGCTCTGAGGTGACCAGCGTGCTTGCTCTTCAGACAATGCCACCGCAAGAGGAGGATTTGCAAGCAGGGCCCCTGGGGAGCAGGCTGCTCCTTGCTGCCACCCAGGGGCCCCCAGGCACTTCCCACCCTCCAGGCCCACTGCGGAGCCATCAACCCCGCCCAGGTGGGCGGCACAGGTTGGCCTTTCTTTGCAACCGAAGCCCGTCCTTCCCAGCTCATTGCTAGCTGGATTTTCTCAAGCTGGGTGGGACTTCTTCCCCGCTGCTCGCCACCTCCAGCTCTCCCAGCCCAATCTGCCTCCCCCAGGAAACCCCAAGGGGCCTCCCTTCATGCCCCGAGCAGTTTATACCCCTCTCTACCTCTTCCCCAGAAGGCTTCGTGTAGGTGACGCCCAGAACAAAACTGTTATAAAAGTTCCAGAATCATAAAATAAGTCCTCTCCACATCCTCTGCAGACACAGTTTCCCCCATGTCTGAACTCCTCAACCATCTTAATTTTTTTTTTATTTACTTGTCACATTTTGCTGGGTTTATAGTTACTCGAATGCATAGGTTTACTGTCACATTGTGACTTTCTTGAGGAAAATTCCACTTAAAAAATCCTTAGCTAACACTGAATGAGTAAATACATATATAGAAGATGTCTCTGGGCACTGGGAAAAGCAGTTCCTCCTATAGTGGTTGAGATAGCTACAGGAGCATGATTATAATTCAAATCTGTCAGCCCAATGATAGACTAAGCTAAACGCCCAGAGAGCAAAGAAAAGGAGCGAGGGACCCAAGGCATTTGACAAGTGAGTTATTGATAACCAGTATAATAAAGAGGTTGTAAACAAGCCACAAAGAGAGGCTAATGGAAAGGACTGACAATTAACATAACCTTTGGTACTGAACACCCTGGCAGCCAGAGCAAAAAGGGAAATACCACACCTCGCAGGACTCTCAAGGTTGCATCATCTCTTTATGAGGAACTTGGACTTCTATCCTTGCTTCATCTGATCTCTCACACTACATCACAAAGCAGAGCAGAAAACTAATAACAGTTTCAGGGGGTGGAAGTGGCAAATTCAAGGTTATGTTGTTGCTTCCTTTGGGGGACATAAATCTCCAGGAGAAACTGAAGAAATGAAAAGCTGAAGAGGATGTGGAGAAACTGGATCATGCGTGTTTTGCTGGTGGGAATGGAAAATCTTGCAGCCAGCCTGGAACTGTTCGCAGTTGCTTACAAAAATAAATATGCACCCACTCTATAACTCGTCAAGTGCAACTTGAATAGTTACCCCAGAGAAAAGGAACTTATTGTAACTTTGTTTATGTCAGTTTTGGGGATTGAACCCAGGGCCTTTGCACTGAGCTACATCCCCAGACCTTCTAATTTTTGCTACTTTGAGTCAGGGTCTCCCTAAGTCACTAAGTTGCCCAAACTGGGTTCAAACTTGCCATCTTCCTGCCTCAGCCTCCCATTGAGCACCCAATTTGGACTTGAAATCTTGATAAGAACCCCTCTTATCTGCTTTGCCTGTATAGGTCCCAGGCCTAAGAGCTGGGCCTGAGCCTGGCCTTGGGAGTAGCTTCAGGCTCTCAGTCCTACTGCTCAGGGAGGCCAACACTGAACTCTCTGTCCAACAGCCAATCTGCAAGCATGCAGGCCTCAGGCAGCCAGGATCGCACCCAAAGCAACACAGCCACAGCCCAGGGATAAGAGGTGCTGGAGAAGAGAGGAGGGGAGCAGGGGAAGGGGCTGCCACCATCACCACCTCCTACCTCTGGGCCAGGCATGGATACTGCCCTCCCATGATGCAGCTGGGGCCCAGGGGCCATGAGATTGTCTCAGAGTGCCCTCGGGATGCCATCCCAGCACCCTTCCTCCCCCACAGACGTGTTCGGCAGTCCCGGAGTACCCATCCGTGAGAACAGGCTCCCCAGGCCTTGCGGGGCTCCCGCTCCCCCTTCCTGGAAAGGTCAGCCATGCCTGCCCATATCACTCCTGCAAGTCTACATGGAAATTGTCCCCTCCAGGACACCGTCCGTGTCACACTCCTCCCCTTCCTCTGCACAAAACAATGCCCTCTCAGGGGCCAAAACCAAGTTTTCCTGTTCTTCACCTCAGCTCCTAACTCAGTGCCTGGGAGAGAATTTAGTACATATTTCCAGACACTTTTTTTTTTTTTTTTTTTTTTTGGGTACCGAGGATTGAACTCATGACCTTGCGCTTGCCAGGCAGGCGCTTATGCTGCTGAGCTAAATCCCTAGCCCCTAGTACATATTTCCAAATGAAGAAAAGAAGGAAGGGAGGAAAGGAGGAGGGGCAAATCACTCTCAGCTCCTGTGATGAGGATCTGCATACTTAAGAAGGATGAAGTTTGTTGCTTGAAAAGTTAGGTCTCTGGGGCTGTCATGGTTCAGACCCAAGATGTTTCCCAACAGTCTCTGTGTGGGGAAGCTGACTGGGTCACGGGGTGCTGTGCTCACTTCTGGACGCATCGTGGATGAGATCACGGCTAAATGTGCTGTAGGAGGTGGGGCCTGGCTGGAGGTGATCACTTGTGACCTGGAAGGGCCTGTTCTCATCCACCAGCTCCCGGCTTCTCTCTCTCTGCTTCCTACCCACCATGATGTGAGCATCTTTCCTCCACCAGACTCTCCTGCCATGATGTTCCTGCTTTGGAGAAGCTGACCATGGACTGAGCCTCCTCAACCATGAGCGCAGTTAAACCTCTCCTCCAAATCGTGAGCATCAGGCATTTTGTCACAGCAACAGGAAGGCGAGAGAGGTCCCAGTAGAAGGGCACAGTTAAAGGGACACTGAAAATCAAAGGGTGATTCACGGGTCACAAAATAATAAAAATTGGAGGAACAATCATTCATTTGTTTAACTACTAAAGGCCCCTTTTGCACTGGGAAAAACAATACACATTATCGCACTTACTCACCCCCCAAAACCATTTTGAAGGCACGTTCGTGCCAGTAGCCAGAAAAGTGAGGCTCGGAGAGGCAAAGTAAAGTAGCCAATGTCATGCAGCTAACGAGTACAGAGAAGAACTTGAATTCAGGCCTCTCTGACTCAAATCTTGTGCTTAATCTAGTCCATTGTTTCTCTGTTCTCTATGCTTTTTTTCTCTTCCCCTTCTCCTTTCGTTCTATTTTCCACTTCTGTGAAAGCAAACCTCGGAGGAGAACACATTTAAATACAGACTAGAATGAAAGCAGAAGGCCCGGCTTTAATGGAAATGAGACAATCCAAACATTGCTTCACTTACCGTTTGCAAATTCCACTTCACTGACAGACAGTTTCACAAAGGATCGTTATGGCGAAGGTATTTTATTTTTACGGAAGTTAGGAAAATACAAAGCAAAGATGATTTAGGACAAAATAACTTCTAACATCAGTTTTTTGTTCTTGTTTTTGAGACAGGGTCTTGCTATGTAGCCCAGGCTGGCCTTGAACTCACAGCGATCCCCCTTTAGCCCTCTCTTCTTGTGCTGGAAGGGGAGCTGAGACGTCTCCAAGATGACATTTCCAGCCCAGTTACCTCCACTCCACCTTGGATCCCGTGCTCCCTGACCCTGGGTCCCAGCAGCCTTGAGCCTGCAGTGCGGGTTCCGTCCCCTCTGTCCCTCCAACACCCGGGCCACCTCCCACTCAGATTTCATCTGCACCTAGAAATAAATTCTAGTGCAGAATTAAAGAGAACGACCTTGGATGATATTTTTTTTAACGGTGGCCCTGGAGAGTGAACCCGCAGCCTTCACACTGAGCTCCACCCCCAGCTCTTTTTTATTTTTCGTTTTCAGATGAGGTCTTGAGAAGTCACTAAGTTGCCCAGGCTGGGCTCCAACTTGCAATCGTCCTGCCTCAGCCTCCCAGACTGCTGGGACGACAGGTGTGCGCCCCTAGGCCTGGCTACTCTGCCCATTCTTCTTTGATGTCCGGATGATCCGGAGGGACACAAGGACCAAGAGAAGTGACTTCCGGTGCCGGCCGCTCTTCCCCTGTGCTGGGGACACTTGAAGTTAAGTTTTTCTTCTGTGAAATGAGCAGCTCTTACCCATCTTTTCTACCCAGCGGGCTTTGCTGAGCTTCACGAGAGCTCGAGTGCACACGAGGCCCTGAAAAGCTGGTTCCGAGCAGCGGGGGCCTCGTCCCGGGCCCACCCACACGCCCCAGCGCCTGGCCCTGCAGCTGGCAACGCGCCCCATGCCCGGCTCCTCCGGGAGCTCCTCCCTCGCCACTGTCCCTGCACCCTACGCGACGAACGTGGCCTTAGAATCTGACTAACGCCTTCCATTAACCGGTGCATCCCAAATTCAAGTCCAGCCTGGGCAGTTTAGTGGCTCACTGAGCCCTCTCCTGAAAATAAGCAATAAAAAGAGCCAGGGATGTAGTTCCGTGCAAAGATCGGGTCAGGGCGACTCACTCCCAACGGGGAAGACGGCAAACGACAAACCTCCGGTCAGTCTTTTGTAGGAAGCAAGTCCCTTAAACCTAACTGATTCGTCCTGGGTCCTAGCCAGAATGATATCCCGGATCTAATTCAGGAAGGCAGGCCGTGGCCACGCTCACGAGCCTGCTAAGGAGGAAATCACTTCACTCTGGAAATGGAAACAGAGTGCTTTTCACGTAAGTCTTCGTAAACCTTAATTGGCCCTGAAAGTGAGCTCCCTATTGAAGGTTTGCTTTCATAGTCTCTGGAAACTGCAAATGCATTCAACAAACAGCCGTTATTTCCAATTTGTACAGTCATTTCTTTCTCCAAATTTGAAAACCTTTTAGGAATTAGGCTGAGCCAATGTATTCCAAGAGGACGATCAGTGGGAAGGGAGACGTGGTCCTTCTTAAATGACACAATGTTACCAAGTCCCCCTTTGTGGTAAAGCAATTTGTGCTAGTGTTTGAGCTCCAGTTGAAAAATCTGAAGGAGAAAGCCTTTGCAAGCTGGTAATTGTACATGAAAAATTCAGCAGGATCTAGGCTCTCCCTAGAGAAAACCTAAGAACTGTGACATTT
>RJWM01003795.1:0-17487 GCA_004363535.1 Dasyprocta punctata
GGCACCGGGGATTGAACTCACAACCTCGCGCCTGTCAGACTGGCGGTTAAGTCACTGAGCCAAACTTCCGGCCCTGGTTTTTTGAGGCAGGGTCGCACTGTGTAGCTCAGGCCGGCCTTGCGCTCGCCTTGTAGCCCAAGCAGGCCTCGAACTCACAACGCTCCTCCTACCTCAGCCTCCCGAGTGCTGGGATTAAAGGTGTGCGCCACCACGCCCGGCTAGTGCTTAGTATTTTATAATAGAAGACCAAGTTAAGAATTATTAAAGAAATAATTATTTCATTTGACATTCAAACACATATCTGCTCATCTTGATTTCCTACTCCATAAAGTGGGTTTAAAAAACTTAGGCCAGGTGCAGTGGTGTATGCTTGTAATCTCAGCTACTCAGGAAGCTAATGTAGGATCATCATAAGTTTCAGGTCAGCCTGGGCGATTTAGCTAGACCCAGTTTCAGAACAAAAATAAAAGAAGGGCTGGGAAATGTAGCTCAGTAATAGGGTATTTGCCTGCATGTGTGAGGCCCCAGGTTTACCTCCCCCCCATTAAAGCAAATTGTTTGTAATGTGTTTTTATGCCTCCAGCCACAGAGTCTTAGGCATGATTCATTGTTCAGGCTGGTTCCATTGAGGAACAGATTCCTGACCAGTGCCTGTGTCCCCTTCTGTCTCAACCTGTACTGACTTCTTTTGGAAAACTTCATTGGTTTCAGTCTAGATTAGATGCTTTCCGCACCCTCCTTCCCCATTTCCCAAGTGGCTTCCCTGTTCAGTTATATCCTTAAGTATTTGTTGAATGAATAAATAAATTTGGCATCAGATTTTGAATACATTTTCTTTTTATCAGTGTCATTGTTAGTCTCAGCAACACTTACTAAACCTCTGCTAAATGCTCTTTGAATCATTGTACACTGTTGGTTGAAGACTGAGCTTCTGTTTCATACCAGAATTCTGTGTTAGAAGAATGTAGAGGGACCAAGAATGTGGGGAGTGCTGGCAAAAAAAGAAGTTAAGGGTATCAGTGATAGATATGTGTCTCCAAAGCCACTTTAAAAATACATTTCAGCCCTACGTGGCTAATTAACATTTTTAGTTTTATAAACCATTTAAATCACATTCCATGGGTCTGTATTTCTTGGCTGTGCCTTGACTGGTCACTTCTTTACCAGGATCTGATTTTCTCCTTAGAGCTCATGTGCATCTCTTTATCATCTTCCTCTAGCCTAGTTTGCGGGGCAGCTACTCATCTCCAGAAGTTTCACCTATCTAGTTCGGTTAATTGGTAGTTGTCTCTCTTTTTGTAAAGCATTGTTTTGATTTTTAGACTTATTTCTATGTAAATAAAGCCACATAAAACTGCCTGTAAATGTTTATCCATAGATATCTGTATTATAAAATGTCACTTTGCAAAGTTTGTAAGTATTCATTGAAAAAATTGCACACTGTTAGTAGTACAGCAATAGCTAGTGTCACTTAACGTTGATAACAACAGATTGAGACCTCAGAATGTAGTTAAAGCAAAAATAGTAACTAAGTTAGTTTTTAAAACCAGAAAATGCTGATGAATTGTGGAAGAAAAGTACAGTGGAGGCAGATAAAAACTTCTTCCACAGTTTTTCATTTTCTTCTATGGTCTTAGCATTCTGGGTTAGGTTTCTTAAAAGTAGGAGAATTACCTTCACTTTTCCTACCTCAGCTCTTCTTTGGTTAAACTTGCATCCTATTTAATCTGTGCTTTATATAACTTATTTTCATGTTTTCTAATTTATCTTCTATGAAAGTGGAGTAAAAGATAAAAACAATTCTCTTTTGCCCATTGTGGTAATTGTTTTTTTAAAAAAATACTCTGTAGGTCATTTTTACTTATTTTAGTATCAGTCATGCTCTTTAAGCTTCAAAAGTTCATGGCACTGTCCTTATATTTTCCATAATATTCCAAAGTGCATACAAAATTATGAAGGAAAATAATGTCATACAGGGTATATTTAAAAATACCACTGGTATCTAATACTCTGTTCTAGTAAATGTGAGATTTAGGAATGCCCTGTATGGTAATATCAGATGTTAATGGCATTGATTACCTGTCAGGCAGTGGGAATTGATGGGAAAATGTCCGATGTAAAATTAAATAGCATTAGGGGAGACTGTACCATGCATCTGGTGTGTGTGTGGGGGGGTATGGACGGCTGGGCCTGTGAGACTTTGTCAGGGTATTACTGGGAGCTCCAGGTTTTTTTCCCCACATGATTAAGGCAGGCCATCTGTTCTTTGTTAAATGTTTACAAAAACAGCTTTTCTCTAAAAGATTTAAGGAGATGTGGGTCTGGTAAACACTGTAATATTTCTGAACACCTTTTTCACCCTATTTCAGATAGTACCAAAACATAATTCTGCTGTGTATAAAATAAGATTAATACATCTTTTTGTATTTAATCTTTACTGTTTTCCTCCTTGTGGAAGATTAAATTTTTTATGGAGTTACTAATTTTATGGTGTCATTTATTTCTAAAAGAAGCACCTAAAATGATTTGCATGCTACAGTTTATAAATTTTCAGTCTTTTTGTGTTGTATGATATGCTTTTTCTATTTCATAAATGTGTTACAGGGACCCATATTCTACTACTGGAGTTGATGCATATACCTGATATTAATCCATCATTCTAAGTTTGGTCATTGTTTATACTTAACTCTTTTCTTCTTTTTTTCAGGAACAACTATGCCTTTCATTAGGTGAAAAATAGTTTCTACCAAATAAGTTTGATTTCTGTGTCCCTTGAAAAAAAAGATATGTTGTTCCCTTAATTACACTAGGAAATAATAATGTAATTAATTAGACTTAAGCTGTTTAAATCAGTGGACACTTTTGAGTGTTTATGGGGCATAGGATAAAGAATCAAGAGTAGCTCTTCAGGGCTGGGGATTTAGCTCAGTGGCATAAATGCCTGCCTGGCAAGCATGAGGTCGAGGTTCAATTCCGGGCACCAAAAACAAACAAACAGACAAACAAACAAACAAAAAAGTAACTCTTCAGTATTTGGTTAGCTGTGTTACCCAGTACTGAAGCTGAGGGCACTTCTTCGAAGTTTGACCTTACTTCTTTCTCTTCCAGTGTATCCTGTATGTCAGGGTCATTCCTTCTCAGCTATGCCTAAGAAAGGGCAATATGTTTTTTAAAGACTTCATTGCTACAAAATTTTGGAGCATACTTCAGGAAACCATTCAACCCAAAACTTTCACTTCACAGACGGAGAAACAATCCAAATGGGTGAAGTGATCTCTCCAAATGATAGAGTTAATGGTGGGGCCCAACCTAGAATTTTAATGTCTCAGAAGTCTGGGTTCTTTCTCATCTGCCAGTTCAGCTAGAGAAATTGAATGTTGGTTTGTTTTGCAAATTTTAATGGGAAAATATAAATGGAATAAGTACCGTTTTGTTTTATCATCACTTTGTAAATTGAATGAAACCCGTAGAGCTGTCCCAGTAAGAGAGCGGTGTGTAAGATTTCAGAACGAGTGGGACAGAGTTAAAAGAACACTAGGTTTGGGATACCTAGATTCAAATCTCAGCTATGTTTCTTCTGTAGCCATGGATGGTCACATTCTCTTTGAATTCTTGTTTTCTGAAATATAGGGATGTTTTCACATTTTTATTTGAAATTCAGGTGAACTACCACACAGATAGGTGCCAATAAATACTAGTATTTGGATCTAATTTATGTTAATTGTAATCCCATGTTTGATTTTAGGATTTTAACCTTCCTTCATTACACTTGGTGAGCCTTGGCTTGCACTACATCAGTCTCAAGTCTGTGCAGGGTGGTCGTGGCCCCTCCTGCCTACCCTGCTTTTGGAGGTTGTGTGATATATTGCTTCTCTGTTAGTCTCAGTTCTGTCACTCTGCATCTGTATCTCCTTGAGAAAGTTACTTGATGTTAGACAATCCTTATCTTCAACTATAAAATTAGAAGGATCACCATATTTTAGCATGTAGGGCTGGGTTAGAGATTCAATGATGTCCTAGGTGTGAAATACATGCGTGGCATATAGTAATAATATTGCTTACTTTTCAGTTAGCATGTGCCAGGAAAATCATATGAAAAAGGCAGAAAATGAGTGGCACTTTCAGGTATTTCATTGAAATTAAAAGTTTTTAGATGTCATAGTTTATCACATGATGATAGTATAGCCCTGCCCTGGTTTGGAGCATGAACTGTGAGACTGTTATATACCTAAGTCACTCATTCTGATCTCATCTGACAACTCAGTATCCTATCCCAATTGTCAGTGTTTTCTGTTATTCTAAAGACAGTTTCTGGGTATGTCCCTAGTAAGTGCTAAGAATCTCCTGCAAGGCTTATCAAATTAACTGAGTTCTCTTTTCCTCAGTGAAATTTCAAAATACAAAGCTTTAAGGAGAGAAATGATTGTACACTTTCTTTATCAGTACAAGAAATTTAATCAATTTGAAAGAGTTAAGCTTGTTTATGTGACTTTAATGTGATGTTTTAATTAATATCATTTAAATAAGAAATGACTTACACTGTTGAGTATTTATGTGTTGGGTTACACTTGCTGTTGAACTTCATGGTAGCAGAATCTTGGAATCTTCAGCATACTTGTTCTTTTTTTAAATGGCTAAATTATGTACCTTTTATTTGAGGTCCTTTTACCACATGGGGAAGAAAACTCAGACTCACTCTTTGTAGATTAAATTTTGCTGTTTTTCATTCTACCATTTCTGTTTTTATGAAATGGACAGTGTCTTTAGCTGAATGACAGCTTTTTCCTTCCTGCACTGAATTGTTTTCTGATTACTAAATCCGCATTTTTTTTTTAATTTAAAAGCTTTGGTCATAAGGAAACTTGTTTTTCTTTTTTTTGGATGGGAGAAGATAATAGATTCCAAGAATATAGCTGGCAATATATTTGAATTAAGTTTCAGAATCATCAGCCATTAGCTTTCAGTTTCTTTCCTCA
Organism: Dasyprocta punctata; assembly: GCA_004363535.1. Classification (NCBI taxonomy): domain Eukaryota; kingdom Metazoa; phylum Chordata; class Mammalia; order Rodentia; family Dasyproctidae; genus Dasyprocta; species Dasyprocta punctata. The sequence continues at coordinate 4,977 of RJWM01003795.1, forward strand.
CTATGAAGAATGATAAACTAATTTCAGTTCCTATTTGTGTCTCGTAGCATTCTCCATCGGAGCCCTTTCTAGAGAAACCAGTGCCGGATATGACTCAGGTTAGTGGACCGAATGCTCAGCTAGTGAAGAGTGATGATTACCTGCCATCAATAGAACAACAGCCACAGCAGAAGAAGAAGAAAAAGAAAAACAACCATATTGTTGCAGAGGATCCCAGTAAAAATTTTGGTAAAGATGACTTCTCTGGTGGGGTTGATAACCAAGAACTAAACAGGAACTCACTGGATGGGTCCCAAGAAGAAAAAAAGAAAAAGAAAAGGCCGAAGGTTAAAAAAGATCCGAAGGAACCGAAAGAACCTAAGGAAAAAAAAGAGCCCAAGGAACCCAAGACCCCGAAAGTCCCTAAGATTCCCAAAGAGCCAAAGGAAAAGAAAGCTAAAACTACCACGCCAAAACCCAAATCCAGCAAAAAATCAAGGTAGGCCGTGTGCAGAAACAACTAGCACGAAACACCGAGTACAGACGTGAGCTCCCAGCAGCGGTGCTCCACAAATAGGACGGGGTGGGAGGGGCACATGTTTATTTACATCATCACTGGGGAGCAGGTTTCTTTAATAGCTATACTATAGAGTCAAGGTTTTTATGCATTCTAGAGTTTAGGATTCAATTGTTAAACTTTGACTTAGAGACCTTACTAGATAAAAATTATTTAAAAATCAGCTTTTTATATTTTTGTGAAAGTCTGTCATTTAACAAATGGAACAAAATTAGCAACACAATTATTTGTAAACATAGAACAACAACCCCATCTTCAGTGTCATGTAGAACTGGGTAGGAAGGATTGCAGAAGAAAGCAAGGTCACTGTGTGTTAGTAAGCATTTCAACCCTGCTTCCCAGGATTTGAAACAGGACAATTAATTTTCTTCTGTTGATGGAGTAAATCTTCCAGGGGCAGGTTGAAGTCCTAGTTGGCAGAATGGGAGAACTTAAACCCCGCTCATCCATTAGATATATATTCAAGAATAGTATGAATTTTAGGCTCTAGGAACGAGCCTCTTTCCCTCTCTGCTCCCCCACCTACTCTCTGACCCCCCAGAAGGCATATTTATTCAGTAAGAAAAGCCGAGAGGAGAAGACATTGAAGGCTAATTTTTTTCATTTGTACTGAACATTTCTAACAACTGTTCTGAACCAGTTCCAAACATCTGAATCTATTTTTCAGAATGTGGCTCATGTTAGAAAATATAGTTTCCAGATGGAAGTATGGTCAGACTTGGTTAATCTGAGCCTGTTTGCAAACTGCATTAGAAAACATGCTCCACCTCCTGCCCCCATGAGCATGAGTACACAAATGCATGTACATACTCAGTTCTGCCATTACTGGCTCATAGTCCTTTCATTTATTGACACACTACTGTGTGTATGTGCAGATAATGAATATAATAGAAGAGATTAAATCAGCGATGAGAAAGATGTTACTATCAAGTGAAAGAACGAACTTGAATTTTCAACATCTTACCTAAACATACCTAAATAACCCAAGTACATTATTTTGTGATGTGTTGAAAGTTTGAATCATAATCGTTTAAAAGATTTTTCCATTAAAACCTTTTGTGATGCCCAAATAACTGAATTATATTCAATAACTCAAACTTACTGATAACTTAATATTGTATTTTTATTTTTTTTTTTTGCGGTACCAGGGATTGAACTCACAACCTCGCGCCTGCCTGACAGGCGTGTAAGCCGCTGAGCCAAACTCCTGGACCTCTTAATATTGTATTTACTTCTGAGCATTCTTTAATGCCGCAGTCTCTTAATTTAAAACTATTAGTAATTCCTCCTCATGAACGTTTTTTTAAACTCACCTATTACAAAATCTGTTTCATTTATTTAAGAGATATTTTATTAAGTGTTTATCATTTTCAGGTACTACTTTATGCTCTGGTGATGTAATAATAAGCAAGGATAATACACCTAAAATTTTGGTCTGACTTTATGAAGTTTTTAAAATATGTAGTTGCTTAAATCTCAATATTATGCTTTTGGTAAGAAGAAATGTGCTTATATCTCCCAAGGAGAAAGAAATAAAAGCAAAACAAATTGTTTTAAAAAATTACTGTTTTTCTTAAAATGCACAAGTATGTGTTTTAAAGAAGCTTTTGAGATAGGAAGCTTGCTGCAAGTTTGAGGCCAGCCAAGCTACATAGTGAGTTCAAGGCCAGACTGAACTACATAGAGAGACCCTGTCTCAAAAAACCAAGAAAAACAGGTTTCTGAAGTTCAGAAAATACATCACCAATGTTAATTTTAGCATCAAGATGTTTGGCTTCAGTGTTCACTGTAATTTTTTGAAGCTTTCACCTAATGGTAAAAATTAATGAAAGAAAGCCACGGTATCTAAGATACTGTCATAAATTTCTAAGTATATTCGTTCAAGCTCTGAATCTACATCAGACTAACACTACCTTTTAAGACCTTTTGTTTTAGTTTTTTTACAATATGTTACCTCCTATAGAGTACTTTGGGGCAGATATTGAAAAGTATTTAATAATGGAAATTGTGATTATTTCCCTAACAATTGTAAGGAGCTGTTAGGATCCTGGACACACCATACCTTTGTACAGATACATGACTTACATTACTCTGAGAAATATTCAGGGTAGCCTTTGGATGTGCCATCAATTGTCATCCTAAAGCTTGAATCATAGTCTATGCTGTGTGCTTGGTATTGCTGAATCTGTGCAAGGACTTTGTACTAGAGTCACTCTTTTGGTAGAGAAGAGGGTATATTTTTTCCCAGAAAGAAAGTCTGGTCCTTTTCCTACGCTGCTTTTGAGTAGTAGTCTCAGGCAGTGTATGCTCTCTGTGACAGTTTTTACCCCAAGTGGTATGAAGATAACTGACTGTGAACACTTCTGATGAGTGTAGAGATATACAAGAGAAAAGGGAAATGATGTAATGTATCCCAGAAACTTAAGAGGCCATGTGTGAGAGCACCAAGAGTGTTGGTGGCATCTCTGGCCCTGGTAACATCATCACTTACTTGGCCACTTGTGGATTTAAAATGAAGTGTGGCAAGGAAACTCCTCAGGGGCTTTCTTCTTGTTCATGATTTTTTAAGGTTGGCTGTGCAAAGATGGTAAGTGGATTGAGATTTTAAGTCAATTTATAAACCAAATGATTATTTTGTCAGAACACATTGTTTTTGTTGGTCATATGAATTGAGTGTGTCAAGTTGTAGTTTCCTTGTTCTATTATGTCTACAAGGAAATAGCATCCCTGATCAAGAATAACTAGAATGCATACAACTACATGTAAATTCTGAATAGCATAGCAGAATAATTATGTAAATTGAATATGCAGTGATGAAGGTAATAGGGGGTTTGGGTTATGTTAGTGCTGAAGTTGAATTGCCATAGCAGTTTGCTTTTAAGCACTGGAATACAACAGTGGCAATTTTGTTTTGCAAAGTGTTATGCAATACCAGTTATTTCCACCCTTGAGTAAGTTAACTTGATGAATTTGTTTATACAGAAAATAATTTTCCTACAGAAAGCTGGAACAGAGGGAATAGACGGAAATGAAATGAAAAATTTAGCCTAGAACTACTCATGTCTTTCTTCTGCAGCCCTGTATGCCATTTCATTGCTGTGATTCTTCAAACAAATGTGCTTCCTTTGAGTGGGTGGTGAAGAAGTGACCTGCTGGTGGTCTGGCTCATTGTGCATTGTATCACTGGTGGGGGGTGTGGTTTGTCTGTGTCATTTGCACACCCTCTGTAATAAAGGATGTGAGGAGGGTAGCTGTTGTCAGGGGGGGCTGGTTTCTTTATGTACCTTTATGGTAACCTCATCCCCTGTTCTCCCACCTTATTCTATAAAGTGACAGAAGCTTGCATTTGCGGCATCCCCAGAGATCTGGACCTTTTGACAATCAAAATATAATTACTGTACATCCATCTTTCCTACACAGGTGAATCTAAAAGATTCTGCTCAGAAATGGTTATGTTGAATGATAGTGAAACAGAAAAAAATTATTCAGCATCTCAGAAAAAGATACTTAAAATCTTAATGATGAGAAAAATGGGTCACACTCCTCTTTTCTAGTAGAATTAAATCTTTTTCCTTTCCTTTTTAACTTTAAATACATTTTTTCTCTCCTGTTTTTAATACTCTCCTCAGGTGTCCTTATCACTTTCAGATATTGGCTGTTAATATTGAAATAAAAGCTAAGGTATTTGTGGGCCAGGGAGAATGCCATTTTGCACATGGAAGGGTTCATGGAGCTGAAATATGAAGATTTGCATTCTTCTTTTCACTGTGTTTTCTGTTGTTACGTGTGTCAGTCCTATGAAATGAGAGAGAATTTGGAGGAAGTGCTTCCTTTGAATCGCTCTTGAGGGATTTAGTGGTCCATTTAGCTATATAAAGATTCTCTCAATATACAGAAAGAAGGTAACTTGGCCAAAGATTGTGACTTGACTACTGAAGACCAAGTTAAATGAAGCAATGTAGACATGCTGCTAATGCAGTTTCTAGGAACACATTTTGTTCCTTGCTCTATTCCCTACCCCAATGTTAAATTTAGCAGAAAACTAAAATGTTATTTTGCAGTTGAATGAAGATATATGTTATTTTAAACCAGAAAATAAACATAACACTCACATTTTTAAAAGACACAGAAAGCACCAAAAACATGTAAGGTGTGCTTTTTGCAACTCTGTGTAACCAATACTAGCAGTAATAGTTAATATTTATATAGCAGCTTTCTTTTGAGAAACTGCCTTTCAAATACTATGTTTTCAATTATGGTCTAAAAGAGCAGTGGAATTTATTCAACAAATATTTATATTCAATCAGCAACCCCAATAATGGTATGTTTTGATAAACTACCACATACTTTCTTGTGTTTATTAAACTTCTCAATACAGATTAGAAACACAGGCAAACTTTTAAATTAAGTTTGCTAATAAACAAACGAATAAAAAACCCCCAGATAATCAGATGTCCTCCCATCAGGTACATAGTTAATAAAATATGTTTCGTGTCTTTTACTCACATGTGATGATAGTCATAATCTAATCCATTGAACAATTGGAAAGGTAGGTATTGGATGTTTGGACAGCCATGTGGCCAAATTTTAAATGTATAGTCATTTTAAGCTTTTCAGTGTTTGGTGTGGAGCAAGGAAAAAATAGTGCACCAACTTGGCCCTGCTGTCTCTGGTTGTATTAACTCCAAGTATCTGGTTAGGGATGGGACTAAGTACCCCTTGTCCTGCTTCCTCAAAGTTTTTATTCTCTTTAACAAAGGGACCATAGCTTTGTTTAAATCCTCTGTCTTTCTTTCCATCGTGATTCCACTTCAGGGCCTTTCCATTGCCAGTGAGCTTTCCCCTGTGCCCCTTCCCTTTTTGACTCAGATCAGGAGAATGAGCTGGGTAAGAAAGTCTTCAATCACTTTTTAGTAAAGACTGTGATATAGGCAACAAGATGTGGTTCAGTTTATATCCATCTGGAGAAGAGAATGCCTAATACCATTGACCCTTGAAAGCAAGTTCTGCTTCCTCATACTCTGTGCTCATTGTAGAAATGGGCCATGTTGGTCCTTTCAGTGAGCTGCAGTGGACTTCAGAGCAGTGGTCTGTTGCCACTTTGATTTATGTGAGAGAGGGCACCAAATGAAAGTCAAAAGGTGAGGAGGCCATCAGCAACGGTAGGATATTAAAAAGAGATTTTTCTGGAGGCACGTGCCTTTGAAGTCTTTCATAAGTGGAATTTTAGGGTACGGTGTATGTCGTTATAGTAGCTGTGGTTGTGATGTTAGGGTTGGGACATATACAGCAAAAGGAATCATAGGCTGATTTTTTTAAAATTGAAAAGTCATATGTGAAATGCTTTAGAAAAATACAAAACTTCATACAAATACTACAAATTTGTGTCTTACTGATGTGGAGATCTTGAGTCACAAAGCCACTGAATGCAGCATTCATCATCTGATATGCCAGCCCTCTCTTTAGCCAGCACTCTATAGAAACCTGTGTGGCTTAGCTTTAAAATGTGAACATGGAAATATTGTGAGTTAAGAAAAAAAGACATTTTTCTTTTTTTTTAATTATTAGAAACACAGTACGCTTAAACTTCTATTAGAATTATTATATGTGTATCCATAAATTGTCCAGTAGAAACAATACAGTTTCACAGGAGTTTGGCTTTAGTTAGGGCAATTGATAGTTATTTTCTCCTTTGAAGTTTTACCATTTGGTCTGCCTTTTTTTTTTTTTTTTTTGTGGCACCGGGGATCAAACTCACAGCCTCATGCCTGCCAGACAGGCGCTTAAGCCACTGAGCCAAATACCCAGCCCTAGTGTTTTGAGGCAGGGTCGCACTGTGTAGCTCAGGCCGGCCTTGTGCTTGCACTGTAGCCCAAGCCGGCTTCAAACTCACAATGCTCCGCCTACCTCAGCCTCCCGAGTGCTGGGATTAAAGGCGCGCACCACCACGCCTGGCTTGGTCTGCCTATTTTTATCCCACCTGTAGCACCTGATTGGAAAGTGAATGGGCAGCATGTCTAATTTTTTGAATTAACTCCCTGGGAGGTCAGAGAAGATAATTATGAATCCAGGGGATGGGGTTTTGACTGCCAAAGTTATCCTTATTTGTCTTTTTTTCTAAGCCATGGAAATACTGTCCATAATAAATGTGACATCTTTTTTGTGTGTTTGTGTGTGGTAATAAGGATTGAATCCAGGACTTTTGTATTGAGCTACGTCTCCAGCTTTTTTTTTCTTTTTCTTTCTTTTTTTTTTTTTTTGGTACCGGGAATCAAACTGAGGACCTTGCGCTTGCCTGGCAGGTTCTGTACCATTGAGCTATTTCCCTTGCCCAAACTTGTGATCCTTTTGACTTGGCCTCCCAGAGTGCTGGGATTACAGGTGTGTGCTGCCACACAAAGTAGTCATATGTGTGTCTTATGGTTTGTTACTTGGAAACTTATGGTAAAGGATACTGAAAGATATACTTTCTGTATTAGCTTTATAGCGTATGATTTGTTTAATTCTTTATGTTATATTACAGTGCCAGGTAGTGCAACATAAGCAAAGTGGCTAATGTCTGTCGAACTTCTGTGATCAGATAACATATTAGCTAACTGTACTTCCTCTCAGTGTTCCTCTTACAGATATTAACTCAATCCATATAACTCAATAACTTTCAGATTTTCTACGTTAATTTTTTGGGCGGGGTACGGGAATTGAACTCACAAGCTTGTATTTGCCAGGCAGGCACTTATGCTGCTGAGCTATATTCCTGGCCCCTTTCTATGCTAATTTTTTGACTGCATGACAAAATCTATTTGTCTTATTTTTCTTTTTTCTCTCCCCCACCTCCTTAGGTACTGAGCCTTTGCACTGAGCTACATCCCTAGCCCTTTTGATTTTTTAATTTTGAGACCAGAGTATCATTAAGTTGCTCAGGTGGGATTCAAACTTTTGGTCCTGCTACCTCAGTGCTGGGATTACAGGTGTACACCACTGCACCCATCTAGAATATATTAATATTAAAACTTGATTTGCTTCTTTTAGGAGAGCTTTCTGCTCTACTATATTTTTAATTTTATTTTATTTTATTTTTATTTTTTTGGTACCGGGGATCAGACTTACAACCTTGCACCTGCCAGGCAGATGCTTACGCCACTGAGCTAAACCATCAACCCTATTTTTATATTTTTTAAACATTGTCTTTTATAAAGTGGTCTAGCCAGGCATGGTGGTGCATGCCTGTAATCGCAGCATTCAGGAGGCTGAGGCAGGAAGAGTGCCATGAATTCGAGGCCAGCTTGGGCTACATAATGAGTTCAAGGTCATTCTGAGCTACATAGCAAGACCCTGTCTCAAAAAAAAAAAAAAAAAAGTCTTCACTGTAGCTATACTAATAGCGGGGTCATAGGTCTGGAGATGGAGCTCAGTGGTAGGACTCTCTCCTGGTATGCATGAGGTCCTGGGCTCAATCCTTAGCACTGAAAAAACAAAAACAAGTTATCTAAGGGGGAAGGTCCTGATGTTATTGGAAGACTACAGTTGCAGAGGGATGATGCCAAGTAGCAGATACTCACCAAGAAAGGATTCAGAGACCTGAACAGCCCTATAGGTCAGGACAGCATTGAATTCCCAGTTTCAGGACTCAGATGTGGGCTGTTGTCAAGCCAGGCAGGTTGTGGCTCAGCCCTAGTCTCAGGACAGCCATTTCTTGAAGTTTGATTATAAAATGCAAAGGCAAGGACTGTTAGGTTTGAAATACACATTATAAATGAAGTAAATTCGGTATCCAAATCTTTTCTAATTTTCTGTGCTATTCCTTTGATAAAAATGTAGCACAACTAGTGAACTGAGGGAATACTTGTATCATAGCTACTTACAGTAACAAATTAGTTGTATAGGCGTTTCATTTCATGGCTTTCGTTGAAATCATACAGTTGTAAAACAGTTGATTCCTCGCACGTGATTCTCTGTCTCGCTGTCTGTCTCTGTCTCTGTCTCTATCTCTGTCTCTCTCTCTCTCTCTCTCACACACACACACACACACAAACACACACACACACATCTCTGTCATTCTAAGTAGAAAAGTAGGGTGAAAAATTTGTGAGTGGAGTTTAGGAGTTAGGGGGATGGCAGCTGCTTAGAGGGAAGTGTGTGGGTCCCGGGCTGAGCAACCCAGAACACCAGAGTTGCACAAGGTTGCCTCATGCAGAATAGCAAGCACTGGGGCAGTCTGGGGCCTTTGTGTGAAGGCGTGTTATCTTTACTTTTATTATCTGCCAGTCAATTTGTTTCTTCATCTAGTTTAGTGTTAAATAAATTTCAGTAATAGGGCTTTATAGTTTTTCTTTTATTTTGTTGAGTTTTATTTTATAATAGCCTACATTTTGCTGCTTTAATTTTAATATTTTGTACTTTTTGGTTTTTGCTTTCAATCTTTTAATTTCATTGTTTAAAAAATTTGTGAAATAGGCCGAGGAGTTAGCTCAGCAGCATTAGTGCCTGCCTAGCAAGCGTAAGGTCGTGAATTCAATCCCCAGAACCCCCTCCAATTTTTTTTTATTTTTTATTTTTTTTATGAAATTGAATATAGAGGAAATCCTGTGCTCTTGAGATGCCGAATGCTCTTTCTTTACCAGCATGGAGCCCTTGACCATGAAAGCTGACTAAATATTTTATTATGGCAGCCAGATCTTTCTAGGTCTGTATTATGCTACAAAGGTCCTGTGCCATGTCCTCTGTGGCAACCTGTACAGCAGACATCTCTCTTCTTATCCATTAGGTTCACTTCTTTTTTAAAAGCCCTTCTCAGCCCATGAAGAAGGATACACCTTTTGCTGTTTTCCTAAAAGATGATAGTAAAAAATTTGCAGAAGCTTGAGTCCTGCAAGTGAACGTGACTGTTCTTTATCTAAGTCTCAAGGTTGATTTTCCCCAACATGATGAGACTCTTTATAAACTTACTCCATCTGAAAGGACTGCTAAATTGAAAACTCCCGTTCATTGTCCAGATACCTTCTGACCATACTTTTTTGGGTCAGATTTGGTTCCATAATATGGAAAAATTTCAAATCCTATCTGCTGTTGTTGCTGTTACTCTCTGTTGCTGTCGTTGACTCTCTTTGTCTCTCTCTGTCCTCTGTCACTCTGTTACTGTCTGCTGTCTGCTGTCTGTCTCTCTTTCTCTCTGTGTCTCTTTCTCTCTGTCTCTGTCTCTCTCTTTTGCATTTCTGAAACAGGATCTTGCTCTGTACTTCAGTCTGGCCTTGATCTTACTGTGTAGCCCAGGCTGACCTTGAATTTATGGTGATTCTCTTGCCTCAGCTTCCTGAATACTGGAATTACAGGTAGGTGCCACCACACTCAGCTCAAATTTTTCTTGATGTAGGTTTTTAGGCCAACATGAATCAATATTTAGTTGCATTCAGTTTTGTAATAAATCAGGGCAGCTCTTTGGTTTTCTATTAAATTCTGGCCCTTTGCATAATGACTTGTTTATTCTATTTTATTTTGTTTTGTTTTATTTTATTTTATTTTATTTTACGGTACTGGGGATCAAACTCACGACCTATGCTTACCAGGCAAGTGCTTGAACCACTGAGCTGAATCCCCAGCCCCATGCCTTGTTTATTTTAAGATAGTCATAAAGAGGTTTATTAGGCAGAATTAAAGTATACACACAAAGAAAATAGTGTGGGCACTCCAGAGAGGTGCATTATAATCTGGAGTTGGTAATATTTGTTCTGGAAAGTGAAAAGTGGAAATCTATGGAATTTGTCAGTCTATAGAAAGTTTGGGCTTAGTTTACAGGAGACAAACAATGGCCCACCCACAGGTAGAAAATGTAAACCCTTGTTTAGAGAATTGCACTCTTTCTCAACAAAAGAAACTAGTTATGCTACATTTTAGTACAGATAAATCTACCCCATCCCATGTTAGGAAATAGCATCAGGCCTATCTTGATGGACTCTTACTACTATTTTAAACCCAATAGAAATCAGAAGGAATCATTTCATAAGAGTAGATTCTCAAAAATGTCTACACATATGATAACTTTTGCTCTCTGAATACAGATTTGTATTTTGGTCTAATATGTGCTCATCAATGTGATGTATACTTTGATGACATCAGGGATAATCCCACAACTGTGTAGCTTGGTCACTTGAGTACACCTGACTGCCCAGCAGTGTAACTCTACCCTCATAATGAAACACAGAGGTAAGTTAGTGAAGGAACAATGGCCCCTCAAGCCTCCAGCAGCATCTGCAGAAATATCTTTCCAAGATTACAAGGATTTGTATAGCTTTGGATGTGGGTGGCACTGTGTTTTAGGCCCTAGCTTCAAGAATAGATGACTTTGTATGTTAGTCTGTGGCGTTGCAACTGGATTTTTGTACATCTCAGTCTAGCGTCATGAGTGGAAGACTCCTTATCTTGTATTGTTTAACTCTATAGATGAGCTAATGTTGTAAGTAAACTATTTGAGCAGGCAGTGGAAACACAAAAGTATCTTATGATAGTTCTTCCTCGTGAGCTTCCAGGAGAGTTGATTAAAGACACATACACATAGCACTTTGATTTTAATACTTCAAGGTATTGTTCATTCCATATTTTATGTATTTTAAATACTCATTTTAGAGTATCACGTGACGCACAGATAGGGTGAGGATACCACACCAAGTCCAGGCTGTGGTGGTCCTGAAATAAGGGATGGTCAATCAGAGTCTTGCAGTTGAGATTAGGGCAGAAGTAGATACTGGACAGATAGATGTGTGCTTTAAGAATAGTTTTGTATGCCTGCAGAACAAAGGGTAAAGCATCAGGCATGTGGGTGGAGTAGAAAAATAGAGCTAAGGTTGCCAATTGTAAAAGTTGCAGCCCTGTTGTACTCCAACACTGAGAATGTCATACATTATATATAGGAGATTGGATTTAAGCAGAAGAATGGCCCAGGAAGACTTGCATTTCACCTGGTCATTCTGGTGACTTGTGGCTATGAGTTTGCATGTATTGTTCTGCCTTCATTACAATGACACTGAGCTGGAAATGCCAAAGATATAGCTGGTTCAGAAGGGAATGAGGGCAGGTGTAGTTTTTTTTCATGATAGCTCCCATTTAGGGCTAGAATTTGATAGTGTTCCCTGTGCATGCCCTAGATTCTCTTGTGTTCCCACCCATAGGTTGCTGTGTGTCATCCAGCCCCAGCTGTGGCTCAGTCCCTTGAGTAGACATTACTGCAGCTTTTGGAGGTGTATTGAGGTTCTTCTATAACTGTGTCAAGCAATTGAGAGGCCTCATCTTCAAAATGCAGTATTGGGGTAAAGGGATATACCTTATTAACAATATTCCCTTCACAACTGGAAAAACTGCCCTCTTGGCACAAACTTCTGTTATAATTTGTATGAGGAATGTATATTGCTCTGTTTTGGCCTTGGCGTTATAAAAGAACAGTTTTGAACCTTGCAAACATAAATAATGACTTTGTGGATTCTCGTTTTTCCACCTATCAGGTCCTGGGTAGCCCTTCCTCTGGGGCATGAGGGTGATGAGACAGTGGGAAGCTCTTGTTCTAGTCTGGGTGGGAATAACGTGAACCAAAGCAGTTTGGATGGGACAAGGGAGGTAGGTGCATTCTGTGAGTCTGTGTGTTCTTTCAGCTAGTGATTAAGAATATTAATAATGGATTTTCCTTCTGCTTATGCAGCTTAGATGAAGTGATCCTCAATACAAGTGGGGTCCTTTCTGTAAGCTCTTGCAGTTGATTTGGCCCAGGTGGGTTTGAGCCATGGCTATAGAATACTTGTCAGATGTGGCCGCTTGTCTTCCAGATGTGTGTAAATGTTAACCATCTGTGTGCATATTGCTACTTCAGCTTTCTTCCATTATCTCACTTAAACCTCATAACAAATTTTGAAGGAAGGTGTAATTACTAACTTTATTTTATAGTAAGGAAACCAAGGCTCAGCGTAACAG